>RJWH01005032.1:0-48212 GCA_004363575.1 Solenodon paradoxus | reverse complement strand
AACTATACAGCCCCCACCTCAGTGGGTCGACCTGACAACCACCAAGGTAACTCGCCCAGAACAGAGAAAGGTGGTCTCCACGGAGTGGGGGTTGTACCATGTTTTTCATTCTTCTGGGGAACTAGACAGCAACGAGAAGTCAAATTTGTGGCCAGGGCAGTGGGGGACCCCATTATCTTTCTGCTCCGGGAGCATAGATGTGGGTTCCCAGAAGAAAGGAATGAAAGGACATCCTCTCTAAGTGAAATAAGTCAGGAGAAAGACAGATACCAGGTGATCTCACTCAGAAGTGGAAGACAAAAACAAAACTCAAAGTAAAGGGATAGGCAAAACAAAACCAACCCTTGGACATTAGCAATAGAACCGAGGATACTGCAAGGAAGCGGGGTGGGGTGGGGGCAAAAGCAATGGTGGTGGAGTCCAATGGACAGAGGTGGAGGACGTTTGGTAATGTGGTGGTGGGTGTAGTGTGTTGTCATTTATTTGAGAAATGGGGATCCTGCACATATGGGCTTATATTAATTTGTCCATTGAAGTTACCTCAATCAATATTTTTTAAAAAGCAATAAAAGGGTATCCCCAGGCCTGAGGCTCCAGAGCTTGAGCTCTTGCTATCATGGCTCAGCAAATGCTTATTGACAAGCTGGCTGACCCAGAGCGCAAAGGCCTATCTGAAGGGGCAGGACTTACACAGAGATGCCAGGTTGTTCAGAAGGGAAACTAGAGGAGAGAAATCAGGTCAGTGGGGATGTGGGTGGGTCTTGGCGAGGGGTGGGCCATCTTATAGGAGCAGAGGAAAGATATGCATTTCTAGGGTGTCCTGAGAGCAAGGAGGCAGTCAGGGTGACTCTGGGGTTGACCGGGGCCTGAGGAGGGATCTCTGTGAGAACCCTGGAGATCTCTGGACTCTTCCAGGTGCAAGTGGAGCAAGATGGCGGGACCTAGTAGAGGCAGCATCCCCAAAGGGGAGGTTTGCAGAAGGTGGCTCCCAAGGGGATTCAGAGGCCACCATCAAAATTGTAACTCTCCTCTGGGAAGGGACCCTGGGAGTGGTTCCAACTGTCAATCAATAGCAATATGCTGCCTTTGACAGTGTCCAAGGCTGACCAAGAGAGGGGCACCCACGATCTAGAGGCTGTCCCCGCACTTTCTGCGCCATCTCATTGCCCTGTGTCAAGACACAGGCCTACAAGGGCCTGTGGAGCATGAGCGGCCTGGACCTGGATTCCCTGAGGACTCACAGGTGCCGGGAACATCCAAGAAAACAGGAGCAACAGCCAGGGCCTTTCAAGTTGGATAACCGGGGCTCAAACCCCACCTGTGCTGCTTACCAGCTGTGTGAGGAACGACTTCTCTGAGGCCCAGTCCTGCATCTTACCAACACTCTGCACTTCATGGGACTGTTTGTGAGCCTTCAGAGTGGGCAAGCAGTGCACCACACAGAGCCTCGCTTAAGGCACAGAGGATAATGGTGGACTCCCTCAGTATCATGCTGGTACAGGTGCACCGAGCCACCAGGTAAGGGTGACAGAGACCTCTCCCAGCCTTCTGTCTTTCCAAGAACCTATTTGGCATCTCTCCCTCCCCCAGCCAGGGCTCTGGGCCCAACTGGAGGAGGCTGTGCTTGGCCAGGGGTACAGGAGGTTTCTCACCGTGGCAGGGAAATTGCTGGGTTGGGGGTGTGGGCAGCCACAGTGACCATCTCTCTGCAGGACGGATGCAGCTTTGCTGACAGAGAGTCTGCGGCCTGAACATGCCAGTGGTACAGGTCTGAGGTCAGCAGTGGGGAGCCGGGCCCACCGCGACCTCGCCACTGCCGGGAGGGCCCCCCAGGGCAAGGCATCTGCTTTCAATCAGTTGACCCTCAGGCAGGGAGAGGGCTGAGACCTCCTCCCCCAGTGCAGCTTCTCATAACACAGAATGGACACGAGGGCAGAGACACAGAGAACGCTCCCAGGACTCAGGTCAAGGAGCTAAGGACTGGAAGTTTATTGTCACTTAGACGAAACCCTTCACTAGTGTCCCCTTGTAAGGCCAAGTTCAGTCCAGCCCCGTCAGTGACCCCACCCTAGTTCATGCTGCCCTAATCCAAACCTCTGGCTTGTTCTCCACCCCTGGGCTATGCGTCAAACCCTGTACCTGGAGAACTCCGCCCTGTGTACAGCTGACCACTCGTCCTTCTGTTTAAAACCCATTTCCTGGCCCTGGTAGTTCAGGTGTTAAGTCTGAGTCTCTAGTATGGTCCATGTAAATAAAACCCAAAGACCCAAGTTCATGACCCAGGACTGGAATGAATACTAAAGAAAGAAATGCTTCTTCCTCTCTCTTCTTTCCTGCCTGCCTACCTTCTAACCTTCATTCCTGCCTGCTTTCTTCCCTTAAAAAAAAAAAATCCCCAGAAAAATCTTTCTGATCCTATCTTCAGTGCCCATTAAACAATCCTGTGGGGCAAAATTGGACTTATACTGATACATTTATCTGTGGAGCTATTTCACACCTACCTCCTCACTAGACTGTAAGCCCCTGGCAAGTAGTAACTGTGTTTATCTTCCTTGGGACTGTACCCCAAAATCCAGTACATGGCCCAGCAAAGAGTATATGCTCAATAAATGCCTGTTGAATGAATACATTAATCATGCCTCATATTTTTTCTAGTAGTTTCCTTTGGTGATGTCAAATTTTTGTACATCCATCCCTACGGGGTACTCGATGCTTATGCCCACTTTACAGGCCCAGAATCAAGGTCACAGGTGAGTTACTAGGTATTGGCTCCTAATCCAGCATCCACCCTTTGTCTGGAGAAATGGATAAACATGGGTAGAGAGAGACATGTGCCCTGGACTTAGACACCACAGTGAGGATCTGGGCAAGTGCCACAGGACTGCATTCCAGCATCCAGGTCTTCCCACAAATAATGTATCAGTCAACTCAAAGGTTCTCCTTAATTCCAGAGAAAGTCCAGGCAGATGCCCTTGGGGATGAGCCTCAGAAGTCCCCCAGCTCCCACTCCACCCCTGAAATGGTCACATATCATAAGGAGAAGAGGAGGAAGAAACCACCTCCATCACCACCACCATGGGCTGACTAAGGTAGACCCCCAAACCAGAGTAGCAGGCCTCTCCCCAGGAAGGAGGTGGGCTTTGAAGTCACCCAGCTTAGGTCAAAACGAAGTGCTACTGCTGACCACTGTGTCATTTCAACAGATTGCTCACCTATCTGAGCCCCAGTTTCCTCATCTATACACAGGTACAATAGCCGGGATAGCATTAATGGGCTGTGATGAGGCTTGCATAAGCCCATGAAGGTCAGGTGCCTGGCGCCAGGAATTGAGTCTCTGTGCTCTTATGTTCCTCATTGATTCATGGGGACCGCCTCTTGGGAATTAAGAGGTTTTCCTATTGGTGGTAGACAGGCCTTATTCCCCTCTAGTTGGGAGCACCTTGAGGATAGGGACCAGGTCTCATACCTGTATCCCCACGGCTCTGAGACTAGCCCAGACCCCGGGCTGGCTGCTCAGTTAGATGCATGGATACATAAGCAGAGAAAAATCTCCCCTAATGTTCTGCTGATGAGAAGACTGGGGAGCTGGGAGGAAGGCCCCTCTCTCACCTGGATCTAGGAGCTGGAGGGTGAAAGTAGAGGGCAAAGCTTGCAAAATCCATGAATTCCAAATGAGGGAGCAATAAACTCCAGGGAAGGTATAGGTGAAAGGAGCCGCTTTGACCTTAATGGGGTTAAAACACAGAAAAGAGGCTGTGAAGGAGGCCCTTTGGGAGGCAGCTGTGGCTGGGACAGATATGTAGATCCAGAGCCTATGGAGACAGGAAAAGAGGGAGGCGGTCAGAGAATGAACCTCATCCTTAGCCCAGGTGGGGAGGCTGAAAGAGGCACAGGAACCTGGAAAACAAACGCACACCATGAATGCAGAGCTCTAGGGGTCTGTGATGCTCCAAAAGGGGATGGGACTTCACCCCTGGGCCTTATGCCTGGCACAGAACTTGTACCCAATGAAGCTTGCTTGCTAAATGAATGGAGAAGAATGGGATATTTTGAGAACTTCTTAACTGGTCTCCCTGCTTCCTTCAACTCTGCCCTTCTTGCAGCTATGTCCAGAATGTCACTCTGACCCAGTCATACCTACTCATAACCTGTCAGTGTCTCCTCCCTCCCCACCCCCACTGCAGGCAGGGGTCACACACACGAGCAGCCTGTGAGCCTAATCCAGATCATAGACCTCTCCTGTCTGGCTGTATGCTTTTGTTTTGTTATGTCTTACATTTGAGTTAGTTGCTAACATCTAAACTAGAAGTGCCTACTTGAAAATCCGGTCTTGCCATTTCTCTGACGAGTCAGCTGGGTGACCATCACACTGGGTTGGCCCGCCCACCTGGGGCATGGCAGGCGCTGCAAGAGGCCTGCCCTTCCCCAGAGAAGGCTCTTCATGGCCTGGTATCCCTACTCCCTCCCACCCTCCCTGGCTCTGCAGAGTGCTGGTGTGGGACCTGCCCACAGGCCAGAGTCCAAACTCTGCTCCCAGGCCCCCAAGGTCTCAGGATGAGCATCTCCATCTGTCTGTCCCCAAGGTGCTGGCAGCTCCACTCTGCTTCTGATTCTCTGACTCCCATGCTTTCATATCTCTGAAGTCCTGGCCCACATGGGTCCTCACCCCCTGGTACCTGTCCCTGCCACAGGGACAGCAAGATGCCTATGTGGTCTTCCATCTTGGCGAGGAGCCTCCTGCCATCCGACTCCAGAGATTGGGAGCTGCCCTCTGTGGCACCACAGCCCAAGCACCCACGGCTGCGGGCTCAGGGGCCATGAGAACTGTGTCTCCTTCTTCCTTGTCTCTGGAACCCTCAGGACAAGTCTCCTGGGTCTAGATCAGTATATTTCTTGAAGAAATGAATTAAATAAAAGCCCTTGATTTAATGGGTAGTGGGAGTATCAAAAATCCCCAAACATCAAAGAAATTAAGAAATCCTCAGTTTGTGGGACGACCAAGGGCTACATTTTGTCACTCATACCCACAAAACACACATACATGCATCTGCACTGCACTGGCAATTCCAGAGCAGACCCTCAGTCAGGTCAGCGCTGCCAAATGAGAAAATGGAACAAATATTATTTTTGGAGAGTCTTACTCCACACACACACACACACACACACACACACACACACACACACACACACACACACTGACGTCAACCACACATACATACATGTCAACTGCCACCTAATACCTCATCTCTCACCAGTCCTGGGAACCCTGCCCGCTTCATGTTCTAGCCCTTTCCTGATCCTTTCCCATCAATACGACTATGTCTTGAGTTCTCGGCTACACTTGCTCTTTGAACCCCACCTGCTAAGTTGACCATCAGACAGCCCAGCCCTGAGCTAGTGGTAGAGGCTGGTCATCAAACTCGAGAGGTGAAAGGGACTTCAAGTCCCACCCATTTTATAGATGAGAACAATTGGCCTAGAGTCAGACTCAGAGGGGCCTGGTGGTCAGACCCGGTCAGATGGGAAGAAGGGCCACTGGTGGGGAGAGAGAGCGCGTGACCACAGCTCCTTCAAACACAAGGTGTGACTTAATCCTCAAAGTGACCAAGTGGTGGGTCCTGCCTGGTCCGATTTATAAATGTGGAACAAGTCACAGAGCCAGCTCCCCTGTGGCCTGTCTGTTCTAGCCCCCATCACATTCTTCACTGCCATCTTCTGAATGTGGTCACTCTCAGTGACAGGCATCCCAGGATGAAGGCAGGACGCCAACACATCGACTGAGAGGCGCTGTACACAGAAGTGCCATTCAGATTTGCTGTCATCGTTGGTGCGCCCTTGTGACTCAGGCAGCTGCGATGCTGCTGTGCAGACGACATACAGCCCAAGGACCCGGGGTCCAGGCCTGAGGCCAGAGCAGGAGCGGGCTGTGGGAACAACAATGAGCAACTAAATAAATAGAAAATGTGTCTTCCTTCCTTCCTTCCTTCCTTCCTTCCTTCTTTCCTTCCTCCCTCCCTCCCTCCCCTTCTCCACTTCATTCTTGCCTGATTCCTTCCTTGAAAAAAAACCAACACTATCATAGCAGACTTGTATATTTAGTCAGCTAACCTTTCTGCAGACCAGAGTAAACTGTTTTGAAGAGCGGGTAGCTCTTTCTCACTGCCGCCTTGGTGACTCTGTGATGGCAGGAGGGCTAAGGGCGCCTGGAAATAATGTTATTGAGCAGGGGAATGTGCTGTCTCCGTTTTACCTCCGAGCCTGTTTTAAAGTAGAATCGTGGACTCCAGGGATGAGTCACTTGCCTGAGGCACATTTCCAGGGGCCCAACCCAGGGTGCCTGCCTCTGGTCCAGGCCCTGCTGCACCCCATCCCAGGCTCAGGTCCACTCACCAGGCAGCAAGCAGGGCCAGGCCCTTGGGCCCACAAAGCCAGCCTGGGATGACTTAGGGGATTAGTGGGAAGAGGGGAGAACTTCCACCCCAAGTAAGCCTGGGACTGGGGCATCCTGGGTACAACGGACTGCCAGTCCCCCCATGTTCTTTGGAGGCACACTGGGAATCTAGGCTCCTGGGGTGTCGACTAGGAGACCTTCTCACTCTCCTCCTGCCACTCAGGCTGCCATAGCCAATCCCATTAATCACCTTCACTCACCAGTCCCCCGGGGAATGTGGCATCTCATAAGTCAGCTCAGGGCTAAACAAATAAACGGACCTGGAGGCCTCTAAGCCTGCAGGCAAGGCTCCCCCAGCTTTCCAGCCTATTTCTTCTGCTCTGCTCCTGCCCTGCTGAGATCTCAGAGCAACCCCCAGACCCCAACATCCCAGAACTAGATGGGAACAGGTCACTGGAGTGAAACCACCTTTTGGTGGAGGATGGGTACCCCAAAGCCTGAAAACCAGCCCTACCCTAGGCATCCCCTCCCCCACCTGCTCCTACCCACCAGAATCTGGGCCCCCAATTCATCCTCAGGACGTTCAGGCCCATATGTGTCTAGCACCCACTCCCCAATCTGGTGCTCTGCAGACCACTGCTCACCCTTTCCTGGGGCCTACACCCACCCTCAAGGGAATCGGCCTGGCTCTGCCAGAGCACATGAGTTGGGGCCAGCTGGGAGACTCTGGGGTGAGTCTCTTCCAGCACTTGCCAGCTTCCTCCCTTCTCCTTCTCCATTCCCAGGACTCTTCCCTAGTCCTGCCTCAGGGACTTCCTGCTGAAGGGAAGGAAGGCTCACACCCTGAGTGAGATAAACAAAGGGAAATATGCAAACACTCTGACCACTCAGCAGAACAGAAGAATCCTTGGCTGGATGGAGGACTGCAGACAGGTGCAGACTCCACTTCTGCTCCAGTGAGCAGCTCTTGAGAGGTCACGCCAGGCTGCGACCCTACATCCTGCCAGCCCAGAGCTCCAGGATCCTCACAGCACTTGAAACAGCTCAGCAGAGGGACAGCCTGCATTTCCCCGGGCTTCATTCTGTTAGGCCTCTGGGATTAAGAACAATCTCAACGCTTTGCTTTTGACTGGAATTACATCAAGTCCGCGTAGAAACACAGTGCATCTTGCATGGGCCGCATCCTGAGGGTGTGTGAATTAGCGTCAGACCGAGAACATGGAGAGAGAAGCCACAACATACTGCTGGACTTAACTGCTACTCAACAAAATCTTTCCAGGCATGGAGTGTGTGGTGGAGGAAATAATAAAATGGATCTCAGATGCTTCTTTCTTTAATATACTAGGAGCACCCACAAAATCAATGAGAAAAAGGTTAATAGCCCTCCCCGCAAAATGATCAAAGACCTTTAACAGTGGACTGAAAAATAAAAAAGGAAGAGAAATTAAAATAGCTAACAAATATAGGAAACTCTGCTCAGGTTCAAGATTTAAAGAGATTCAAACTTTTTAATGGGATATCATTTTTCACCATCATGTTAGCACAGAGTTAGAAGCTTGATAATACCAGTGTGGGCATAAAGAAATGGACATTCTCAGACACTAGTAGTGGAATTGGAAGCTGTTACAGCATTTTTACAAGGCAATTTCAGAATATATAGTCAAAGTTTAAGCATATGCCAAATCAATCTACATCTGTAGCTGAATTGTTCATCTCAGCACTGTGTCTAATGGCAAAAACGGAATGTCCTTCAAAAAGGAGCTAGTCACCCAACACCTTACGATGAACTTTTCAGTCATTACAAAGAATGAGCAGATCTATAATTGCTAACTTGAAAACAATGTCCAAGATATGACATCAAGTAGAAAAAAAAAAAAAGCACGCTGTCAAACAATATGATTCTAGTGTATCCTAGTGATAGATAATTAGCATATCTAGTGACTTATACTATATATGCTTGTCCATAAAGAGACACATCTTAAGGATAAACGAGAAATTGTTAAGAGTCCTTCCCAGGGGACTAGGATGTGGCAAGGAGGAGGGCGGAGCCGGGTAGAACGCTTTTAATCTGCATATGACCTTCTGTACTGTTATACTATTCACCATAATTTTTCTAATTTTTAAACTGACTTTTTTTAAGAAGGAAAGTAGGCAGGAATGAAGGTAGACAGGTAGCAGGAAGGAAGAGAGAGGAGAAAGGAGAATTTTATTTATTTAGTTGTTCATTTTAGTCGCTCTGCTCACCCCATGCCAAACCAGGTCCTTGGGCTGTATGTGGACTGTGCCCCATGCATGGGTTTAACACCCAAGCCACCAGGGCAGCCTGAATTGACTTTTTAAAGGGCCTCTGGCAAGATGAGAGCCCCCATCTCTCATCTTGAGGGCTGGATGACTACAAAGGAGGACCCTGGAGGATGTGAGGGTTGTTGTCCCAAGGCCCAGGGGGTAGGCTTGGAGGGTCCTTACAAGAGGAGGGCCCAGGAGGAGCAGGCCTCTCTTTCATCTGGAAGAAGAAGACATCTGTGCAGGGAGATTCACTTTTTCAGCACCTCCATCCCCCACATGGAGAGAGATGGACACTGGGGGAGAGGGCAAGCTTCCACTCCAGCACAAGCCTTGGAGAGGCAGCCAACTTGCCCTGGGGGTCTGGTCCAGCCCTCCTCCTCTCATCCCCATGTCAGGACCCTTCCTTCTCATTCTCCCTGATTCCATCCTGGACAAAATCTCTGACCCACAAGAACAGAGTTTACATGAGAACTTTCCTAAAAGGAAAAGAAAAAGTGAAGTCTGACCAATCAAATGACAGCTTAACAATAGGTTTCTGACCACATCTAGAGCCTGAGGGGGCCAACCGGTGGGTCCTCTGGGAGAGGGAAACTCTTCTGGTCTCTGTACAATTCCTCACAACTCTACCCCATTTAATTCCAGGCCTCTGGAGGCAGAGTTGGATCACAGGGACTTTGATGGGAATGTCAGCTCCTGATCTCCTTACCAGGACTGTCACCCTCCTCCTGGACCCTCAGTCTCTTCATCTGTGGGAAGATCATGGCACCTAAGGGTTGTTGTGAGAAATGAAAAGACTATAAATAAATACTACTGCACCATGTTCCCCATCTAACAGGTGGCCATTAAAAAGCATATATAATTTTATCTGTTGGTCAATAGTCTCTAAACATGGCCTCACCTCCGTGCCTTTGTTCATATTGCTTCCCCTGTCAGGGATGCGCTTCCCTCTCCATCTGACAAAGTCCTACTCCTGTTCCAGGACCTCACGCCAGCATCATCTCCTTTCTCAAAACTAGCATGGCCCTTGCAGGCAGAAGCACTCTCCCCTCCCTGGAGCTTCCAAGCACTCTGCCCACTTTCCTCGCTGAGTCACAGGACTTGTTTGCCCCACACTGGGGGCCCTGGGCCAGCATGCTGCTTTGGCTGACTCTGCCCTTCCATCTTTGTGTCCCTGTCTCTAGCACAGTGGATAATGTTGGTCAAATGCCCACAGGAAAGACTTCCGCTCATCTCAACAACTTTCCCTCATCTTCCCTCATTCCCTAGGCTCCTTGGCCCCTGGAACCAGGGTCCAGAGGTGAAGAGGAAAAGGGGATTTCTTTCTCATTGTGTTTTTGGATTTGGTTGATTGCAAAGGAGCTGAGCTGCCTTGAAGGCCCAACTCAGATCCCTAGGATGCTGGGGCTCCTGCCACTCGGAGGAAGCAGAGGTAAAGGGGCACAGGTAGAGAACTGGGCTGGTCTGAGGTGCACCTGTCCAGGAAAGGGGATGCCCACCTCAGGACTGTCCCATCAGGTCACCCAACCTCACAGCTTCAATGACCACAGACTGGCCTTTGGAGACCAGGAACTGTCCGCCGTCCCCTTTCCAGCTGTGCACAGCTGACCTGTTCCCTTTGCCTGGTGCTCCTCCCACTCACAGAAGGGCCACCCCACCCAAGACTTGGTCTGAGAGAACATCATAGGTCTGTCCTGCCCCCTGCTGGCCAGCATAGGAATGGTCCCTCAATAGGCCAGGTGGTGGAAAATTGCCCTGGACACTGAGTAAGGAATTGTTCCAGAAGACAAAGATAATCTCCGCCCAAAGTCCTTCTTATTGCCCTGCAGGTCACTCATCCTTGTAGGTTCAATTTTAAATCCAGTGGTTTGGCAGAGGAACCCAGGATCTGGTTCCAATATCTCTTTCCAAAATGATTTCCCATCACTCCTTCCCAAACCCCTGCCCCAGGTACAGCAGCTATTCTTTGTCCCTGGAACACAATCACCTGTGTGTTCTGACCTCCAGCCTCTGGTCAGGCTCTCCCTTCTCTAGCAGTGCCCTGACCTTTTTTTTCTCTGCTCCTTTTCTCTCTCTCTGCAAGTCTCACCTTGGGCTGACCACCCCAGTACCAGGTGTCCTCACCCTGAGGAATGTGTCCTCCAGCCCGCTTGGGCCAGAGCGCCATCTTGTTCCCTACAGGTTGTGCCAATCTAAGTCTCATCGGCAACTAGATCACAGTGGGCACCTGGAACATGCACAGGCTCAGGGGTTAGGCACAGGCCCTGTATACAGTGGTATATAGTCAATGCTGGGTGAAGAATGTAATCAGTCCCAGCACCACATTTCTAATCCTCTCACCAGCACAAGGCCTTGGGAAGGCAGGCAGGGTCCCTCGGGAGGGAGTATGATGGTCTCAGTTTAGTGTTGGACCCTAGTCAGCCTCCAGGTCCCTTGCCCTCCTGGGATGAGTGCCTGAGCCCCCATACCAGGGAGAGGCAGGAAAGGGGACTCCCTGACATGCAGCCAGTCATGGAGAAACTTGTGTCCAAAGGCTGCCAACTCTCTCAGAAAAACCACATGGGCTGTCTCCTCTCCCACTTCTGTTTCCTAACTTCCAGTTCCTTTCTACCTTCATTCATTCCCTCCCTCCTTCAATTCAGTACTTACCTATTAGGTGTCAGGTGCTGGCTTGGCTGTATCATTCAGAAAAGAAACAGAACCCTGTCTGCACGCATCTCATTGTCTACTGGGAGAGAAAAATGAAAACCACTATGTTGATTAAACCTTCTGACAGATATGAGAAGAGGCAAGTCTTCTCAGATCACAGCCCTGGAACCCATGGGGCGCAAGGGGAGCCCGGAGAGCCTTCCCTGACAAAGGTGTGCTTGAGGTGTGATGGGAAGAACACATAGGTGCCAACCAGGGGAGAAAGGCTGGGTGGCAGAAGGGGCTACAAGGCCTGGAGGTGGAAGTGCGTTGCTCTCCGAGGGCTCTGGGTGCTGGCAGCAGGGGTCGGGGTGGGAAGTGGGCATGCACTGGAGAGGAGCAGGGGGCAGATCAAATGCCACAGGCAGAGCTAAGGAGCTTAACTTCTTTTCTTTTTTAATCAAGGGGAGAACTGAAGGATTTATAAGCAGGGGAGTGATGTGAGCAGATCCAAACTTTAGATAGAACTGTGGAGCTAAGGTGCAGAAGGACCAGAAGGGAGAGTCCTGGGGGAGGAGAAATCACAGGGTGGTTTGAGGGGCGGCAGTGGAATAGGGGGTGAGGCACGGTGTTCAAATGAAAGTAGCAACAGCAGGGAAGGCAAGCTGAGAGCACATTCTGGAGATTTAAGGAAGATAAACCCAGGACCCAGAGACTGGATGTGGGGAGTGGATAGTGAGACCTTGGAGGCAGGAGGAGGAGTGGGTGGGGGCTGTGGGGAGGGCAAGTGTGGAGTGTAGTGAACTTGAAATGGTTGAGGGGCATTGGTCAAAGAGGGGTCAAGAGATGCCCATGTAGGTGGGTCGGAGGTGCAGAGACCAGGCCATCAGAGGGGCATCTGCAGCTCTGAGAGCCTGGTCAAAGCCTCGGGAGTGGACAGTGTGTAAGGCAGAGAAGGGGTTTGAGATGGAAGATTCTGCTCATTTTAGGGGTTCCATTAGGTTGACCATATTTCCTTGGGACAAAAACAGGGTGTTGGACTCACAAAGAAACAGGACAGGGGTGCTGGTGCTGGTGACTAAGAGGAGGGAAGGAGGCAGAGCAATCTGAGTGGGAGCAGAGCAGCCAGGCCAGCAGCAATCAAGTACTACGTTATGCAATCATTGATCACCTATTAACAATGTGTGGTCCAGGGGAACTTCATACAAACAACCAAGGCCATGCAAGGAATTTTGGTGTTCCTACAAGCCCCACTTGAAATATCCTGCCTAAAACACATGCCACTTTAACCATCCCACTGCCAGAAATGTTCAGTAACCCCCACGGTGCCAGAGAGATAATTCCCATAGTACTTACCTACAGCTCAACCATGCTGCAATGTTCTGTTCCCTTTGGAGAAACAGACACAGGTGGGGTGAGGGGGAATCTCTTCTCATGCAGCCCTTTTCCTCACATAGCACAGGAGCAGCAGCAGTGGCAGCAGCCACCACGGTCAGTGCTGTCAAGGGTCATCTTTAACATGGGAAAAAAGGGGCAGCTGATCTTGGGCCCCCCCCAATAGATTGAAAATGGGGCAAATCAGTGGCCCCTTTTGCCCCACGTTAAAGATGGCCCTGCTTTATTAAAAGTGGCACAAAATTGACATTTATATTAAAATGATGGGATGGTTGGGAAATATGAAAAATAAATGGTACTGTCTCATTTTAAACAATGCATATGGTCAGCCTAGCTTCCATAGCTAAGCATTAAGGGAACAGGGAGGCAAGAAAAAACTAAAGGCAGTGTGATTAGTGTAAAGACATTCTCCTCAGAGCCCATGGATTCATATCCCAGGTTTTCTCAGCATGTGACCATTTCTTTATGGCTCTAAGCTGCCATTTCCCCCATTCATTAAATGGCCCTAATATGCCTGCTGTGAAGTATTATTGAAAAGAAAAGAATCATGCCTATAAAGCACATCACAAAGAGGCATTCAGAAAATGAGAGCTACTACCTGAGCAGTAAACATGGAGAAGTTTCCAGACTCTTCCAAGTCTCATGGTGCTACTGACTGGAAGTCCCTTTGGGCCTCTGCCTGCCAGTTTAATTACCAGCTGGATGAGCAAATCCAGGCAGGACCGAAATGTCCCTGAAGCTCCCACTGGCATCCCTGAGAGGCACAGGCTGGGCCACCAGCTCTCTGGCTTCCAGGGTTTTGTTCTCCTTTCTTGCACCTCTATGGACCCCTGCCCTGCCTTTCAGAGCCTGCTCTGAAACTGCAGCTGACTAGTGGGAGAGCACAGCAGGAGCTCAGTCCCTGCCCTGTGCTCTGGCAATGTCTTCCTCCATTATGCTGACTCCAGCCCTCCGGGGCAGTCCTGCAGGACAGAGGTGGGATGACGTGAGAAGGGGGTTTGGGAAGTTAGGGAGTCCATTAGAACTGAAATGCCAGCTCCCTAATATGGGGAAACTTCCCCAATCCTGGGGCTACACAGGCATACTTCAGCCAGTGAAGGTGGCCTCCTGGCCTCAGTTTCCTCATCTAAAAACAACAGACTGGGCCCAGGTCACCGCTGAGGTCCCGCCCACCTGGACTAATTCCATTTTTCCTGTCAGTGGTTCACCTGCTGTCCAGCAGAGGGCGCCCACACCTCTTCGCAGAAACCTGGAGCCAGTGCGCCAGAAGTTGACCAATCCCTTGGGAAAGCTTCTTACTGAAACACTGCTGTGCAGGGCATGTGACAAGCTTAGTGCAGTGCTTGACCCGGACCAGCGTTCCATTAGTGGCTGTGGTTATCTCCACTTCACAGATGAAGACACTGAGTTTCCAAAGGTTTGATTTGAACTCAGTGGCTCGCACAGTAATGATGCACTGGGCAGCTCCAGAAGGACGTGATACTGTCTAAATATCTGAGAGGTGTGACTTAAAAGAGGGGTCATTGGCACAACCTAACAGTTTAGCGGTTAATCCACCACCTCCAGCTGGCACAAGCCATATACATCCCAAGGACCAGGGTTCATGCCCCAGAGTCAGTGGGGTGGGCTGGAGGGGAGACAGTCAAAATAAACAACTAAATAAAATTAATAATTGTTTCTTCCTCCTCTCTCTTCCTGTCTGCCTAGTCACCTTCATTCCATCCCACACCTTTCCTTTAAAAAAATAAAATTAGAGCAGTCACACTGCTTTGGGATGCAGGTCTGGTGCTGATCTAAAGAAGACTAATGTATCAGTCAGAGCTGGCCTCCTGGGACAGGGGCTGCCTTCACTGTCTGTGAGTGTGTTGTCCGAAGAAACATTTCAGGGAATCAGGAATTAATGGATAATAGGTCTCTCTAAGACCCCACCCAGCCCAAGGGACCACACTCTGAAAGTCCTGAAGGACCAGGCACAGAACCTGCCTAAGTCACAGGTCACTGTCCTGCAGGGGCTTGGCTCTGCCCAGGGTCTGGTGGCTGTCTACCTGGGGCAGGTTCAGCCTCAGGGCTGGAGAGGCCTCTGGATTTCAGTCTCTGGAATCTTCCATAGATGGGCCTTCCTGAGAGAGCTTGCTTGGGAATCCGGCACAGGTACTTCAAGGACTGGGCTCCATACTCTGCTCATGAAGCTGTTACCTTCCAGCCTGCAGGGAAGGAGCCACAGATGGGATGGGACAAACTCCTTCGGGGAAACCCTGGGATGCTATCTGTTCTGGTCGCTATGTGACAAACATCTGGGGTCAGAGTTGGGGAATTGAGGCTGCTGCTCAGTTTCAGAGCAGAACACAGCAGGACAGCTCCTCTGGAGGGACATGTGCTCAAGGGATTACCTGGGGAGGCCGGACGGCAGAGAGACGGGCAGCCACTCAGATCCCAGCTCATCAGTCAGCAGCCTAGCACGGCCACTTCTGGGTAGACACTTAAGGGAGGACAATGCCCAAATGCCCACTGGATGACAGCGGCTCACTGGTTGCCTCAGAACCACTGGGGGAGTTTTTTTTTTAAATTGGATTCTGGGACTCCTTCCAGGATTCCCCATGAGTCCAGGACTTCACATTTTCAGCCAGGCCTCCAGGGATTCCCGTGGAGCTAGCATTTGAAAAGTTTCACTGGAGAAAACAAGATGGTGGCTCACTGGGCACTGGACCATTCTGGAAAAGGAATGGGATCTGTTCTGGGTGTTTCTTCAGGGAGAACTGGAGCAGCAGAACGGATGCACAGGCTGTTTGGGGGAGCATGTGTGGGGAGGCTCCCTCCTGCTCCAGCACATGACCCAAGCTACTGTGTGTAATCCTCCAAGTCACCTCCAGCTCTTTGGACAAACTTTGGACAAATGATGTTCCTGAAGCTCAAAGGACTCAGATTCCAAAAGCACAGGGCTGAGTCACAGCTAAGTTTCAGACCAAAGTTGCTCCTCAGAGGCCCTGGCTCTGTGCTGTGTAACATCCCACCTGGCCTGCACGGCTGGTGAGGTCATGGACACCAGGTCACTAAGAGGGTCCCAACAGCGGCGGGATGCAACAGAGAGGCACCTTGCCTTGAGAGGAGGCTCAATGATGTGGGGTTGGGGCGGGGCAAGAAGCCAGGAGAGGCTTCCAGACTCCCTAACTGACCCTGTGCTGCCACCTGCCACCACAATTACACACATGCATGCACACATGCACGCACACGTGAATGTGCACACATGCACAGCACACGTGAATGTGCACACATGCACAGCACACCAAAGGCCTGGAAAGGCCAGCATAGCATGTCCAGGGCCTCTGAAGACCAACCAGGGTGAGTCCTGGCCCCAGCCCAGGTGGGCTCAGTGAGGAGGCCTGAAATTCTTCAGGGCACAGCCCAGGGCCTCTGAGACACACACCTCCATCTCCCCGCTGTCCCCCTCAAGGGACAGCTGAGCCCTTCCACTGGCTTTTCCAGGGCCCAAGGCAGGACAGTCCCAGGATATAGGAGGATAGGAGGAATACTTTCCTAGGACAATTTTTATCTTCTTTTGTCACTTTAAAATTTTCCATTTCTTTTGTGTGGGGTAGAGAGGGAGTAGAGAAGCATGGATTACAAAAGTGGCATGTTCCTCAGGAAAAGTTGGAAAATATAGAAAGCACAAAGAAAAAAGTAAAATCAGTATAGAAACTCCCTCCCCTCCACCCTAGAGATAACTTACCTTGTCTGTCTTTTCTTCAAGACAGACTGTTTAGATTCAAATCAAACTCCTGCCTTTTACAAGGGGTGTGACCTGGGACAAGTTACTTAACCTCTCTGCCTCTTTGGGCCTCAGTTTCTTCATATGCAAATTGGAGGTGAAAAAGCAGGACCTACTGCAAAGGGTTGTTGTGAGCATAAGGCATTTAACCTGTCATACAGCCAGTTCTGAACACAGTCCATATTCACATGGTGACAACTTCCCTGTCTATTCATCATTACCATTTTATAAAAAACTTTTTTCACCTAATACTACATCATGAACATTTTTGATATTTAGATTTACATGATTGCAACATTTTCTGCCTTGATTTATATGATTACATATTTTGTTGAGATCTTTTCTGTTTTAATTTATTATTTAGGATCTGACAGCGTCTACCATTTGGTAATCTGCCTTTTTCATCTCAGGCTGCACCGTGAACTTTCACCCATATCCTTTAGTCTTTTACCACAGGGTCTTGAATGGCTGCATTGTGGTCGTGTGAGACAGTGGTTCGAAGTGGTGGCGGGGACAGAAGCACACGACGGAGCCCTCCCGGCACAGCCATGGCAGTTGACCAGGCCAGGCCAGGCCCAGGGAGAAGCTGTAAGCCTGGTCATCTCTGTGCCACCAGCTACTAGGGAGGGAGGCCCAGAGCACTGTCCCCCTTGCTGGCGTGTCAGATGTGAGCTGGCCGCGGTCATTCTCTCCCCTGAGATCACTGTGGGCATGCCCTTCCCGAGGCTCCCCTTCTGAGCAGCCAGTCCCAGCCTGGTCCTGGACTCCTGTCTGATGCAGCTTTCCTGAGAGGCCTGCTCTGAATCACAGTCCAAGGTCCAGGCCTCTGGTGAAGAGCTGTCCAGACGTCCCTGCAGACCTTTCCTCCAGAATGGTCTGGACAAGGGATGTGTGTGTGTGTGTGTGTGTGTGTGTGTGTGTGTGTGTCTATGTGTGTGTGTGTGTGTGTGTGTGTGTCTGTGTCAGTGTCTGTGTCTGTGTCTGTGTGTGTGTGTGTGTGTGTGTGTGTCTGTGTCTGTGTCTGTGTCTGTGTCTGTGTCTGTGTCTGTGTGTCTGTTTGGTGGGGGGAATCCGGGCCCCTGGAACCACCACTTCCCTGCACGGGGGCGGGAAGAGAGTGGAGGGGAGGGAGAAGGAGGCGCATGCAGGAGTCACCCACAGGAGCCAAGGCAGAACCAAGAGTGTAGAAGTGGGCTAGGGGCACTGAGAAACACTTGGGAAGACAACCACAGCCAGGGTCAGTCAGAAAAAGGAAGGAGAAGCAAGGCCTGGGCACTGGCTTTGGGTTTGGGGGTTTAAGAGACTGAGGGATTCGGGGTGAGTTAGGTAGATGCGGTGAGTCAGATCTCAGGCCCCAGTTTCTGGTGGAGCATTTCCCAGGAGCACCTCTTGCCCAGGCCTCAGGCCTCTGACACAGGATGCCCTCTGACAATTGGCCATCTGCCCACAAGGCATGCCCTCCTCAGCCAGATAGGACACCCAGAAAGGGACAGAAACTCTTCACTCCTCCCTGTCTTCCCACCTTCTCTTCCTGTCTGCCCCATCTTACCACTGTCGCCACATCACAGCGATCCAAGCCCCAGATGGGAGAACTGAAGTCCTCTTTCACCCTCACTCCATTCTAATCCGGACTGCATCCATTCGCACCCCTGCATAAGTGTGCCTTCCTCACCGTCTCCTTTGTCCAGGCCCTGCCATCCTTCCCTGTCCTCGCAGCAGGTGCTCTTCGGTTGCCTTGGGTCCCCCACACACACTCCCATATAACCCATCCCCCCCACACAGCAGAGGGATGTGTCTAATCAGATCATGTCACTCTCTGCCTAAGCGTGCACCCCACCCCAGTGTCTGCTAAACCTTGGAATAAAAGCCAGACTCCTGGCTGTGGTCTGCAGAGCCCTGCATGGTATGGTCCCTGCCTGTCCCTACGTGCCCATCTCAGACCCCCGTCCATCCACCCCAGCTACCCTGGCATCCTTCCCAAATACAGAACTTTTGCCTTGCTGCTCCCCTTCTGGGAGCTCCTTCCCATCCCTCCATTCCAAGCTCCTCTCCTCAGAGAGGTCCTCTCCAATTATAGCATCCAAAAGACCCTCCATCCCTGCGCCCTCCATTTGATTTCCTTCCTGCACTTACCAGGGCTCTGATTAGCTTTATATTTGCTCATGTCTTCTACCTCTGAACTGCAGCTTGAAGCAGGCAGGGAGATCCTCTCTATGTCATGCTTCTGCCCAGCTCATAGAAGCAACTTGCCCCCACATGCCAGGACTGGACTGGGGCAGCAGCAGCAGAGATGGGTCTGTTTTTGTGGCTCCCCAGCAGCCCCAGGGCCAGGTGTCAGCCAGGCCATGACCGCCATGACTCCAGTCCCCCATTTGACATGGAGAACATCCTCACCCACGCCACACAACATCAAAGGCTTTCCAGGCCCCTGCTCTGGTATAGATTCTGTGAGCCCAAGGTGCTCCTAGCTGACACCTCATCCCTGGAGCTTTTCAGCCAGAACACCAGAGCCCTGCCCTGTCTCCTTCATGGCCCTCCAGAAAAGCCAAGGTCTCTTTGCCCAGAGCCCTCCAGAGTTCCCATTTGACCCAGGCCTATTCTGGAGTTTCTGAGAGACATCCTCCTGGGCCAGGCCATGGTGGCCTAGAGGGGTTTCTCCAGCCCTTGAGCCTTGTCCCCTTCCCCTGGCACCTGAGTTTGTCCCTATAATCATAGCCAGTGGGAGCCAGGGGTGGTGGGGTCCAGTGGACAGTTGTGGAGGACTTTGCATGATGTCGTGGTGTACAGGGCGTGTGGTCATACATGTGATGAATGGGGAACCCACACATACGAGCTCATAATCTGTAAATAAAAGTTACCTCAATTAAATTTTTTTTTAAATCAACTACAAAAATAATTATATCCCTGACAGAGCTTTCTGCAAAACCATTCAATGACTCCATTCCATTCCTAAGAAACACATCCCTATCACCCGTCACACTCTCTCTCTCACATACACACACACTTCATGCTCTGGTCATACCCAACTCATCACCATGCATTTCATTCATGCACCAGGGGAATGATCATTCTGCTCCTGGCATTCCCTTCCCACCCCATCCCTTGTAGGCACTCCTGCTGGATCTTTAAGAGTCAGCCCAGCATTCTTGCCATAGTCTAGAGGACAAGTTTTCCTCGCTGTCCTCCTCAAGCACAATTTGGCCCTCCGCACCAGGGCTGCCACGGCGCAGGCATTCGTTTACAAGTCCTACTCTCCTCTAGCCTGCGGGGAGAGGATCTGTGCTGGGTCCTCAGGGATCCTAGTCTGGGGAGGGCATCTCATCACAATGTCACAGGCAGTCATGGAAGGATGTGTACAAGGTGTCTGGAGGCCAAGGGCCAAGTCCCCACCAGCCCTGCAGTGGGAGGCAGACGTCTCTCCCCTCCAGAGGAGGCAGACGTCACATGGAGACTTGAAGGCAGACTAGATATTTCCTGCAAGCAAGGAAGGGATGGGTGTTGCAGACAGAGAGAACAGCAGGTAGCCAGGTACCAATGCATGACTCCTCTAGGTATCACAAGTCATTCTCTCAACTGAGTGCAAAGTACAAAGGGCAGGGAGTGGGGGGAGATAAGGCAGGACTCAGAGGCAGGAGCTCATGGCCCTGCAACCCATAGACTGCTAGATAGTACATCTGGAGCGAGTTGCTCCATTTGGATGGGCATGAGCACAGTTTCATGGGCCACTGCCGACTGACGCATCCACTCTGTGGTTCAGGGGTGGAACGATGTTCCACGCGGGCCAACTCCCAGTGTAACAAAGGATGTAACCTACTAAGCTTTTAAGGAATTCTTTCTAGATCCTTTGAAATCTCATTCCTAGTACTCCCAGGAGTTAATAAGAATTCATCCATGTCTCTGACTTCATTAAGTTAAGTATCTTCAAAGTTGTAATAAATGTATACTTTTTATATTAAATGCCATGCTAAGCAGTTTGGATTTTATCCTGAAAGAAGCTGGGAGTCGGAGGTGGGTTTTTAGATAGAAGAATAGATGATCACATTTCCAGTGAAGGAAGATCCCGTCTGCAAGGAGAAGGGAGGAGGCATCAGAGCAAGACAGGAGGCTAGGCGGCTGGGAGACGGCTGCAGTGTCACAGGCAGAGGATTTGCCTAGAGTCTAAGCTCTGGTGTCACATGGGGGCAGGAAGAGGATAGAACTGTAGTAGGAGTTTAAATGGGACAGTACTCTTTGTTTTCCACACTTCCCCACTGTCAATTTTGTCTCATTGTTTAATGAACCAGGGCCGTCTGTAACGTGGGGCAAAGGGGGCAGGTGAGTTGCACCAAGCCCCGTCCCTTGACTGGACCAAAGCCCCATCTCATTTTTGTTTCAAGGAAATATGGTCAATGTAAACTGTAGGAACAGGCGAAGGATGGGGCTCAGCATGCAGGGTGTGGGGGCGCTGAGGGAGGACTCCGGTATGGTCCCAGTCCCCTGCTTGATTGCTTGGTTGGGTATTGAGACCTTCACTAAGCTGGGAACATGGGCGAAGAAGCTGAGTTGTGTAGTGGGAGATATTGACTTGGGCTGAGTTCAAAAGTGTCTCCTAGCATCCAGCACAGTGCCTGGCAGGCAGGAAGCCATCAATATATAGCTCTGGGATGGGTGGGTGAGTGAGTCAAGCCCCGCAGCCTTCCAGGCCTCACAATTCAAGCAGACACCCTGAGTCCCTACTTCTTTCTCTCCCATTGGAGTCCTGGCTACTGGTACCTCAGGTAGGATTAGTTTTCCAAAGAATTGTTTGGCCACCTGGAGCTTTCTTTGTGCAAAAGCATCAGTTGTGGTCCCCAAGTCCTCAGGATGGGTGGTCTGGCCTCCCCATCCCTCCTAAAGGTCTTCTTCCCCCGATGACTCCAGTCCAGCAGTTGCTACAATGCCCAGCATTGAAGAAGCCACAGGCCTAGTCAAGCCCAGACTGCAAAGGGCTCCTTTCTAAGAAGACCCACACTGCTCCAAGGCACCCCTTCCAGGTGGGCTCCTTGTTTTCACATGGATCCCTGCCACAGAGGCCCTTCCCCAGACCCTGCCTCCAGGCCTCAGAGAGAGCTGCTGCACTGCACCCACTAGGGGAGTGGCCTGTGGGCAGGAACAAGACCCAGGCTGGACACCCTGACCAGGATGGGCATGGAATGTGGCTCCAGACTTGGTGAAACTGGACTGGGACAGGGGAAGGCAACGAAGGCACTGACTGTCCTGTCCTGAAAGACACTGAAGGACTAAGAGTCTAAGACCCGGGGAACAGAGCAGTCAGTTTGGGAGCACGGTCTCAGGTTCCAAGATAACACGGCTAAGGGCTGGCCCAACAGATACCTGATCCGGGACCCTAAAACTGGCTGCCCAGTAAACTCCTGAAGACAGCAAAGTCCCTGTGCAGGACCCTGTCTTTGGACTCCAGTCATTGGGGGCAATGTTGGTTAAGTGGGGCTGGGGGAGTGGGCCCCAGGGAAGCCAGGGATGGGGGTGCAGGACACAGGCTTTGCTACCAGACCACAGGACACTCCATCACAATTCTAACACCCACCAGGGCCCTGCCCCTCTCCCCATGAGGGACCACCACACTGAATTAACTTCCTCCCTTCTCCTTTGGTTTCTATTTCTGCCTCAGTTCCCTCCTTAGACTGTGAACTCCCACTGGGCAGGCGGCCGGCCTACCTGGGTGCCGAGGAAGGTTTTAAATAAAATACAGCACAGACACTGGTCAAGTTCAGGAGCAGGGACCCAACAGGTTTCAGTTTTCCATCTTTGCTGAAGTGGGCCAGGTATCTGCCATAGAGGTCTGGGGTGGGGTATGGAATAGAGTGGAGAAGAAAAGAGAATGGAGTCAGGGTTGAGATTCGGCTCCCTGTTGGGTGGGAGGGGAGAGGAGAAGGGACAGAATGAGGTGCCAGGAAGAAATCTCAGTGCCCCTTAAATGCCCATGTGGTCCCAGAACCCATCTGCTCTTACAAGATCCATGTCCTACTCATAGGTACCACCTGAGACACACACAGGCACAGTTTCTCCTCGGCCTGGGCTCTGCCTCCAGTCTCCTGTCCCCTAACCCCAGAAACGAGACTCTCCTGGGCCAGGGCTCCCTCTCTTGTCCCAGCCCTGGTGTCTGATGCTGACCTGGAGGCAACCAAAAGGTGGAAGTGGGGGTGGAGAGCAGGGGTCCCACTCTAAGTCCAGGGGCAAGCAGGGGCAGTCTCTGCCTAAGCTTGAGACTCCAGCCAGTGCAGGTCCAGGCTCCAGGGTGGAACAGGTGGTGGCCTAGGAGGCCTCCCTACCCAGAGTCCAAAGAGCACAGGTGTGGCCTTCTCATCATCAAAAGACCTGCCTGCTCACCAGGACCCGCCTCATCACAAGGTTCTGTTTGTGCTCACTAGCAGAGAAGCCGCAGCTCTCTGACCAACACCACCGGCCACCAGCTCCGACACCAGTCCCAGGTAAGGGCCTGGCTGTCAGGCAGATCAGGGCCCAGCCACCAGCATCCCAGGGAGTCTGGGGCAATTTAGCAGCTGCCCGGCTAGAATCCCTAGCCCCTTCCCAGGTGCAGCCAGGAGGAGCGACTCCAAGAGGGGCTTGGGACTCAGCAATGGGAGCTGGTTAGGAGGCAGGGCAGGGGACCAGGGTTCCAGGAGCATCTCTGGGCTGCTGTTCCCTGTGTCCCTGATACAGACACCCCTTTCCTGCTCCAAGTTCCTAAATTTAGGGGCTAAATGGGAGAAAGTGGCCCCAATCCCCCAGAGACAAGGCAGGCGAAGGCCAGCCTCTCCCCAGGTCTGTCATCTGAATCCCAAGACTAGATGTTTCCCCACTTCCCCAGCCCACAGGGCCCCACCGGGCCACCCTGGTGTGGAGGGAGCAGGTCGCAGGGCTGAACATAGCAGAGCTCTTTCTTCTTTCTGTTTCTTCCATCTGGAGAAGCAGGAGGTGAGGGGGCCTGGTGGGAGAAGGGGGAGCAGACCTCTAGTATTCCTGACCTGGGAGAGGAAAGGGGACATCCCCAACAAGGAAAACAGAGATCCAGCTGCCCCCTCCACAATCCTGTAATTTTTTACTTGTGATCTACTTCCCGGTCCCCGAATCATCTTATCGGCTCCTGTTATTTTCATAACAGTTCTGATGAACAGGGGCGAGTCTGCTCGCTTACACTTTGCCCAGCAGATTCCAGGGCTTCTGGACAGCTCAGGCACACCCCATAGATGCATGGACACTCACCATGCTGACATCATGATGCATTCAGACTTCATGCAAACAGCACTGACCCTTGAGCCATGTCATCATCTCCTGCCCCAGCCCTGCATTTACGCATGCTCCGCTTTTGTCTCCATTCCATTCCAGCACCCATGTATTCCAGATCCCCCCCTGTGCCAGGAGAGCACTGGGGAGGCAGTGGGAGCCTCAGGAGCTCAGAGCCCATGACAGGTACACGTACAATTGAAACGTGGAGCTTTCAGCCAAAGAGGCCTGGGTTCATTCTCTATTAACACTCACTTATGACCTCACACTGTTGCCTCAGGGTCCTCCTCTGGTAAAGTACTCACCTGCTGAGGTTGTTTTGAGGATTAAGTGGAACCCAGAAAACAGTAGTCAGCACACAATGCCAAGGAAGTCCAAGCAGATGGGAGCGAAAATTAAATGATGAAATGTTTATAAGGGGTTTGGCATCAGGCTCACAGCCTGAACCAAGGAGACTCTTGTTAAAAAGGAACATACAAGCCTGGCATTAAGAGGGCACCCTGGTCAGTGTAATCAAGGATGGCTTCCCTGAAAAGGTAATCCTTGAGCTAGAATTTAAAGGGTTGGGTGGTCAGGGGCTCTGGACAGAGGATCAGAGGATAGACAGGCAAGGAGACAGGGGGCTTGGTAAGACATTTGGAGAAATGCAAATCCCAGACAAATCTACAGGGCTCACATCCTCCTCCAGAGAGGATCCTCAGCTTAAGAGCCAGCATCAGCCTCCTTCCAATTTGCAGAACTGAAATAGACTCCGATAAGAGGTGTACTTTGGCAAGAAACCTGAGAATCCAAAGCCTTGCCTGCAGAAGGTGGGTGTCAGGTCCATGATGGAATCTGGTCCCAGGTGCTGTCACACAGCTTTCCTGGGCTCATCAAATGATTTCTATTGACCAAATGGTGGGAGTCCAGGAGTCAGCCTTGGGGGCATCAGAAGCCCACCCAAGATGGAAGGCTTCTCAGTAGATCCACAGCCCGGAGCTGGCTCTGGAAAGGATGTTGGAGCCAGGGGCTTTGGGTCCAGTCCTAGTTCAAGTCTCAGTCCCGGATGAGGGGAGCTACAATGGCAGTTCTCTTCCTCCTACAACCCCGCTCCTCAACTCCCTGCCCCAGTATGCCTCTACCCAACCCTGACAGC
The DNA here is from genome assembly GCA_004363575.1 of Solenodon paradoxus. NCBI lineage: Eukaryota > Metazoa > Chordata > Mammalia > Eulipotyphla > Solenodontidae > Solenodon > Solenodon paradoxus. The sequence goes on along the minus strand of RJWH01005032.1, from coordinate 23,351 downwards.
TGTCTCTTTGGTTTGGTTTAGGAAGTCACCTCAGTGTCAAGATGTCCCGGCCCAGCAGTAGAGCCATTTACTGTAAGCGCCTGCTCCTGTCATCCTGCCTTCCTCTTCAGTTCCCTGAATTCCTGCCCTCCAGTCTCTCCCTTCCCTGAAGTTGCCCATCTCTCCCTTCCTCTGCCACATCCCCTTGCTTCGTATGCCCACAGTGAACCGGAAGGCGTACTTACAGACCCTCTCCACAGAGCCCACCCACCTGGAGCACAGGGTGGAGGTGAGTCACCCTGGGCCCCAAACACTTTCCGGATTGGACCCCCGTTTTCCAGTGTGCCCACCACTTGCCAAAAACAGACGTCTCAGACAAGTGTCTACCAAGGGAGGCCCAAACCTGACCCAGACAGATCCAGGGCTCATCCTAACTGAGCATGTGCCAGGTGATGGAGAAGAGGACCACGCAGCAGGACATGGGCAGGGGAGGCTGGGCTGTGATGGCAGGTTCCCAAAGGGTGCAAAGGAAACCGAGGACAGAATTTCTGTATCCCAGCTCCAAGTTCAGAGTTTGTTGGGAGGTTGGAGCCCACATCTACCACCAGCCAGCCCCCTCATTTAGCCTGGTGGCCATGACTACCCTTTCTCCAGAGCCCTAACACCCGCTCCCCCTGTCCCCGTAGTCCACCAAGCCCTGACCAGAAGCTTCCCCCAGAGCCTGCTTCTGGCCTTCGCCTTGTCATCTGAAGGCAACATTATCAGGATTGCCTGGGACATCCTCACCAGAAGCCAGGAGTCGTCTCCTCTGCTGCCTTTCCCACGGCCCCAGTCCCACCCACCAGCACCTGTGCTCCCTTCTCTCCAAACCACTTTCTCTCCCCGCAGCACCTGATGACATGTAAGCTGGGGACTCAGAGAGTCCGGGAGCCCAAGGATGTCCTGAAGAAGCTGCAGGAGATGGACGATCTGGGCAGAGTATGGAGCCAGGACTTGCTCCTGAAGGTCACAGACGGCTGGATCCAGCTGCTGGACATTGAAACCAAGGTCAGCGCTCTCCCACCCCCACAGTGGGTCATAACTAGCCTAGGCTGTGGAAGAGGAAGTGGGCCCATGAGCTCCACCCCTCCATATCTCAAACAGCAGCCAACCTTCCTCATGTGCATTACACACACAAACCTGGGAAGAGGCAGGGACAGAAGCACAGGGGTTAGAGGGCTGACACTGGGGTGTCAGTGGCCTCACAGCTGACCTCTCCACCTGGTTCAGGAGGAGCTAGATTCTTATCGCCTGGACAACATCCAGGCCATGGAAGTGGCACTCAACACCTGCTCCTACAACTCCATCCTGTCCATCACTGTGCGGGAGTCCGGTCTGCAGGACACCAGCACTCTGCTCTTCCAGTGCCAGGAAGTGGGGGTGAGTGGCCAGGGCTGGGGAGAGAATGCCCAGGGATCCAACAACATCACACCCATGGCCTGCCTGCCCACTGCCTCCCCCAGGCAGAGAGACTGAGGACCAGCCTGCAGAAGGCCCTGGAAGAAGAGCTAGAGCAAAGGTCAGCAGCCCTGTCCCCACCCACCTTCAGACTCTCAGAGACTGGGCCAGCAATGTAGGGAGCTCAGGAGTCTGCGACCAACCAACCTGGGCCTGGAACTCGGACAGGCCAGGCTGAGACCAGGACACAGAAGAGCATCAGGGAGGGACTAGAGTAGGGCACAGGGAAAACTGGAGATTAGAGTCCCTGCAGGCTAAGGTGGAGCCCGAGAGGACCCAGAGATAGGCAGAGGAGGTATGGTGGGGTCAAGGAAGGGTCCAAGGAGAAAGTGGGGGGGGGCCTAAGGGGACCCAGAGACAGGTGGTTCCCTGGGTTCTAGGGCAGCAGTATGGGCAGAGCCTCTGTCTCCAGAATGCTGTTGAAGGTATAACCCCACTATGTGCTCAGCAGACCCCGATTTGGAGGCCCTCACCCAGGCCAGAACAGTTGGAGAGGACCTTCCCTGGAAAGGACACTTCCTCTGGAGCAGAGATCCCCTCTGGAGCAGAGATCCCCTCTGGAGCAGAGATCCCCTCTGCAGCAGAGACCCCCTCTGCAGCAGAGGCCTCTTCCAGAAGAACCCTACAAGAAGACCCCAGAGCACAGTAAGTATGGGTGAGGGGGTGGGTAGGAGGTTTGATCAGGATCAAAGAGGCATTGGGCTGTGGTCTTCTTATATTACAGGCATGCCACCATCCCCAAAGGCCCCGTCATGCCACCCCATGACGCCACCCCGCGAATCAAGCGCCTTCTCTCTGCCTCGTTCAAAACAGTCCACGTCCCCTGAGGACCCAGAGGGGGATGAGGTAACCAGCAATTGTCCCAGAATGGCCAGTGTAGGCCCTGGGCTGGGACTTGTGGAGGGATCTGGGATGGGCAGGGAGTTCCAGGGTAGGCCTAACTGCCGGCTCAAGGCCATGGGTCTCTGGGGCCCAGGAGACACTGAACCACATCCTAAGTGATATTGAAGCCTTCGTGGGGAAGCTGAAGGAGACTCAGGCAAAGAGCACTCATAAGAAGAAGAAAATGGGGAAGAAAAAGAATAAGCATCAGGGGGGTAAGTGCTAGGGGCCAGGAGAGAGAAGTGGGGGGATCTTGAGCTGATTTGTGACCCACGACCTCCTCCTCTCCTCTCACAGGGATGACAGAAGCACAGTATATCGATTGCTTCCAGAAGATCAAATATAGCTTCAACCTTCTGGTATGTGACCATCCACAAGTTCCACCACCTCCTAGTGCCCTGCCTGTCTGTCGCACCCCAGCAGCCCTCTCCCTTTCCCAACCTCACAGACCTCCAACTCTTTTCATTCTCCCAATTCTGTGCCTGGAAGCTCCCTCCCACCATTCTGGGATTTGCGGGGAGTCCCAGGCTCCTAAACAAGGTCCAAAAGATTTATGGACCCTAGATACTGATGCAGGTGGGATGGAGGGTGGTGACAACATCACCTGTGCCTTCAGGGGAAGCTGGCCAGCAGGCTTCAGGAGACAGGTGCTCCAGAATTCGTGCACATCCTCTTCTCGACCCTGAACTATGTAAGTTAGGGGAAGACAGGGTGGTGAAGAGGGACAGGGTGACGTTAAGTTCGAACAGAGGGGCAGAGGGAGGCTGTAAGGTCTTCTCCTTGACCCTAAGATGCCAGCCCTGCTGTGCACAGCACTCCTAAGCAAACTAAATGAACTGGGCAGAGGGGAAGTGGGCAGAAGCAAGGATACCAGGCCTCCAAGAAAGACGGGGAGAAGCAACAGGCCTGAGGCAGACAGGGCTACTTGCAACATGGTCTAGGGGAAAGGGAAGTCAGGGACCCCAGGCCCTTTCCTACTCTTGTTTGGTTCTGTGTGAGCCTAAGCTTTCTGACAGCTTCTATCCTACCCCCCACTCTTTAGATCCTGTCCCAGTGCCCTGAGCCTGACCTAGCATCCCGGGTGCTATCACCCCTCCTCACCCCCAAAGCCATCGACCTGCTGCAGTCCTGTGTAAACCCACCTGAGAGTAAACTCTTGAATGACCTGGGTGTAGCCTGGACCACCAGCTGGTGAGTGAAGACAGGGCCTGACCTAAATCTTGGTAAGAGGCATGCGGGACTAGGACAGGACTTTGGGGTTTGTCAGGCTTTGCATTACCACAAGCCATAAATATCTCAAAACCAACTGGGGGACTCCATGGACTTCTCTAACTTTTTATTAAACTAAGTATGAACAATTTTTCTTTTAATAACCACAAGTTGCCAATATCCAACACCAAGGAAAGGCATTACCTCATAAAAGATAATTCTTCCCAAGAAAGGAGAGTAGGCAACCTTCTACTCAGATACTTTCTCATTTTTGTCAAGGACAAAGTGAAAACTTTGGTTCAATCCAGCCCAGAATTTAGGAATTACTGACATAAAAGATGCTGTAAATGTAACATCAATAAGATGTGGCAACTGACTGGCCAAGAAGTTAAGAGAGAAAGACCTATTCCATGCCATTGAAAGTGTCAGAAGGGCAGCCGGACAAGGTCAAGTTGATGAAACCCATGGGGAATGGGGATCTGTGGGGCCGACTATCAGTGGAACCTTCCGCAGAACTGGGTGGTGGCCCTGGGGCGAGAGGTCTGACCTGGCTCTGTAGCCCTGAGGACAGTTCTCACAGAAACAAGAGCTAGAGCCATCTAGAGGCAGGCGTTCCAGTAGAGAGTCCAGAGAAGAGGGCAGGGCCTTGCGAAACGTCTACAGATAGGTGGCAGAGGGAAAAAGGTTAAGGAGGCAAGGAGAAATTCCAGAGTTCAATGGAGACACAACAATGCAGAGGCCTGAAAACCAAGAGAAGAGGGTCTTAGTAAGACTGAGAGGTTAACTGGGAAATAAGCCAGGCGTCCTAGAGAATCTTTTGCCTAATGATTCTTTGCAATTCAGTCCCATTAAAGGATTTCTTTTCATCCAACTCACTGAAAGACATGAATTAGAATTCAACAGTCAATTTCTTTGTTGTGGTAGAATACACATAAGATAACAGCAACCATCTCAGCCACAGTTAAGTGTAAGTGATGCCATTAAGAACGTCAGCAAGGTTGCAAAACCCTCAGCCTATGCATCTTTAGAATCAGCATGATCTTAGCCAAAAACTCCATCCCACTAAACGAATTAAACAGAGCTCGTACCCGTTCTTCCCTCCCTCAAACCATAACGGCTTTCTGCTATATCTGTTTATTGTTTTAAATATAAAATTAAGTCAGATGTGCCCTAAGATGTTTTCTAATCTCTTTAAATAACCAGAAATAAAGGCAGGAAGGTGGGATAGAAGGAGAGAATTAAGAAAGAGAGGAAGGCATTAAGGAAGGGAGGGAAGGAGGGAGGAAGGAAGGAAATGAAAGACGGAAAATAGCTACAGAAGTGTGAAAACTCTCAAAAGAGTTGAATTCAGCAAACAGATTCAGACAATTTGATGTTAAGCAAATTAACCCAAAGCTATATAAATAGCAGGAAATACTGAGGTCATCCAGAAGTTTATAGACCATGGACAGTCATAGGAGTTGGCAATCAAGAGATTACTGAGACTAGTTTCTATAGCATAAAGCAGCAACAGAATCAGATAGCAAGAAATAACAAAAGGACTAGAGGTTTAAAAAAAGTGTAGGCAGGGCATAGAGACACATTCTCAAAAAAATTGGTAAAGAGGAGGTTATAGGATGACAGCTAAAAAGGAACAGTAACTGGGCCAAGGGAAGAATAAGAAAAGGGAATGATTGTTCCCTCCTCAACTGCTTTCAATGTACCTTCCCTGTACTTGGGATACAGCTCTTAAGGAGTTCAAGATGGTAGGGAACAGACAGGTGGAAATGATGATATACGAAGTGAGAGAAGAATATTCCAGCATGGCGCACATTCAGTCATGGTGCAGAACAGGAAGTGGTTACCTCTGCCCTGGGGAGGAAATTTCCTCAAGGTGGTAAGCATTCCCAGGTGGGCAAGTGGAGAAAACTCTGAGTAGAAAGATCACCTCCCTTCCTGGGTCCCATGGCTGAGCATCAGGTACCAGTCCCCGCTCTGCTGCGAGCCCACAGTGGAGTTTCACATACTCATTCACTGGAAAGACAAATCAGTTGATGGGGAACTAAAAGCAAATTAGAAAAGCTACTTCAGGAGACCCCACCGGGGTTTTCCAGTCAGACACTCTGTGATGTTACCACTTTCATCAAAGTCCCACTCAGTGTGACAGAGTGCTCAGATGTTCTTGTGGAGTTGCCAAGTCCTCACTCTGTGGAAGGTGAGGCTGGCCCCCAGGTCCTTGCACTGTGAGAACTGTTCAGGCTTACCTGTTTGCTCCTTTATGAGTAAGCGTCCTGGAGCCTTTATACTACACAGAACACCCCTGAGGCTAGGCCCTATCATCTCCTCCCTCTCTACACCCTGCAGCCTGGCACAGGGTAGACTCAGCTTTGTTCTCATCCCAGGGCTGACTGGACAGGTGATGAGCTCCCGCCTTACCAACTCACTTTCTATGATGGTTCACAGCTTCCAGAGCCCTCCAACCAGGTGAGGGGGTCTTAGTACCGAGCCCCAGTCAATCCCTGGTCTCTGGCTAGCTTCTGTCCTCTCAGTCCACACCATAACGAAGTGGCACGTGGGCTCACGTGGGTCCTATAGGATACAGATACCTGCATGTGGTCGGGGGGGCGGGGGGATATGAGGAAACTGAATGACTGCCCTGCCACCATGCTGGCCGACTCCCTGCTCTTGCTGCTCCTCTCTTACTTCCCTACAGGAACCCTCAGGACACCAGGACTCCAGTTCTCTCCGGTATGCCCTGGGCTGAGTGGGGACAACACAGTCCTGGATTGGGAGGGACAGGACTGATCCTGAAGATGTGTGGATCCCACATCTCAGAGCCCCTCTGCTCTCTTTAAGTCAGACACAAACCCCCTACCACGGCTCCAATCCCTTCTCACACCACCGCCCACGCATGTCTCTGAATGCCCAGAGCTCAAGTATAAAGTGCTCTGAGAAAAGCTCAGATACAGAAAAAGTCACTGATGGAAAAGCATTCCAAAGCCAGTGACATTTCAGACCCCTCCTGCCTGGAGAATCTCCTACTCCAGCCCTGCCTAACACTGATGTGCCATCAAACTCTGAGGAAACTAGAAATCACCACCCAACTCCAGGCAGGAGATATCTGGGGCTCTGGAACTGGAGCAGGGGCTCCATCTCGAAAGCCGCTTTCTCCAGCCCTCCTGACACTGTCTCTGGGTGGGGGGGCCCTAGGTTAGGGGGCACCATTGCTCCACTGGAGGCACACGACCATGGCTCTCAGCCCGGGACTCCCACTATGCCCTCCAGCGTCAGACCTGTCCAGCCTGCCCTGAAAATGCAAGTCCTCTATGAATTTGAAGCTAGAAACTCACAGGAGCTGAATGTGGTCCAGGGTGAGGTGCTGGAGGTGAGGTGTGGGCTTTCATCTGGGAGGAGGCGGTAGTTTCTGGGAGCTGCATATAGTCTGGGGAGACTGGTCTGGGTGTGGGGATGCTGAGGTGGGTGGTCTAGGGATGGAGAAGGAAAATGGGGGAGGGCTGGGAAGAAAGAGCCTATGGGGGAGGGAGGCCGACTGGACAGAGGATCAGGGCTGACCAGGCAATGACTCTTGGCAGGTTCTGGACCAGAGCAAGCGCTGGTGGCTGGTGAAGAATGAGATGGGACAGAGCGGCTACATTCCCAGCAACATCCTGGAGCCTCTAGAATCAGGGGCCTCTGGGAGGCAGAGCCAGTCACCCCCTCGGGTACTACCCAGCAAGATTATCCCGCAGCTATGGGGTGGGGGGGGGAGCAGGGAAGAGTCAATAACAAGTGGAGGAGATAGTTCTGGTGTGATTTAGTCAGAATGACTGCATGCCTACCATGTGACAAGTTTATTGTGGGCCCAGAGCAAAGAGCAAGCATTGTCCCTGCCAGACAGACAAGCCCAGAGTGGGATGAGTGATTTGCTGAGAGCCCAGAGAAGAAACCCAAATGGTGGGGGCTGTGGCAGCGCTGCATGAGATGGCCGCTGATCCCCAGTTCTCCTTGATTCTAGGCATCAATGCTTCGACTTAGCTCAAGGCCCGAGGAGGTCAGGGCCTGGCTGCAGGCAGAGAACTTCTCCACTATGTGAGTGCCTAGCCCCGTGGGGTGTGTTGGGAGGAGATTTGTAAAGAGTTCAGATAATAATCAAGGAACCCAGAGACCCAGAGCATGACCTACACAATAGATGACAAGCCGATGAGCGCTGTCCCCTCACAGCGCTGCCTGTGCTGTGTTGAGAGGGGCATGCCTGTGCCTCCATTAGGTTACTAAGTGGGTGACCCCACCATGGGAAGGCAGTAGGATCAGGGGACTCAAAGAATCTCTGTGGCCAGCCACCCCTTTCCACCACGTATTCTCTTCCAAGGCACTTTTCCTTTCAAAGCTGGGAGTTCTGAGATTGATTTAAGTCAAAATGCTTATTTTACTCCTTTGCCTTCAGATATCCTAATCCATTAGTTCTCCAAGCCCAAAGAGCTGCTTCTCAACCGAAGTCCTTCCACCCCACCAGTGAGTTTCCACTCTGTTTCCAGCACAGTGAAGTCCCTCGGGTCCCTGACGGGGAGCCAACTGCTTCACATTAAACCTCGGGAGATACAGATGCTGTGTCCACACGAGGCCCCCCAGATCTTGGCACGGCTGGATGCTGCCAGAAGGATGCTGGGAGTAAGGACACTCTGGGGTCCTGAGCCCCACTGGAAAGGTGGGGTGTTCACTGGGTGGGAGTGAAACCGCCAGGCAGACAAACCAGCAGGCCCAGCCCTGGGCACAGGGGTGGACCTGTGCGTGGCAGGTCATGGAAACAAGCCATTCCCCCAGGAAATGGACTTCACTGTCTCAAGACTCCAAGCTGTGCTGGCACGAGCTCTGGCAGTCCCTTCCCAGGCTCACTGAGATCCTTTTCTTTCCTCAGATCATCCCTTAGGCATGACTCAGACACCTTGAAAATGAAGGCCCTCTCAGAGCAAGAAAGAAGATCTAGTACCCTTCAGAGACAGAGTTCTTCTCTTAGATTCCTAGTTTGCAGAGAACCTAACATTCCAGCTCACACAGCAGAGGATGAGCAAGCCCAGAGGTTGAGGCAAATAGTATGCATCTTGCTGTGTTGGAGGTCCTCCCCACTTACCATCTATTTATTGTATTTCTTTCCTAAACCTGGAGCACTTATGGCTAGATTTGACAGTACTGTTTAGTCTCCACTCAAATAAAATCATTTTAAGCTTGTTATGTGCCTCCCTTGCAGCTTCTTCGGGGCCTGATGGGAGCCAATGGCAGGGAAGCAGAAAGGACTGGGACACTGAGCATGAAACAGCACCCATTACTGGGCCAGATTGTCTACTCTGAGTGGGAGGTCCCACTGTAACCTGGAACTTAGGGTCAAACTTTGAGAAGTACGGCCCAACTTCTCCAGACTCTCTTTCTAGACTAAAATGTCTAGAATAAAGCTATGCTCGCCATCTTTATCCTCCTGTGTATCCTCCTTTATGCAGGAGGATATCTTCCAATGCACCTAGCACAGCCAGGGCACACCACTTCACAAGAGCAGCAGAACCTGGGCTGATAGTGGTAGGTTCAGCCTGACACTGGCTCATGATCCAGAAGAACACTAACAAGCATGCTTGGTGCAGCAGCCTCTACTTGACAACTTCCTCTTTTAATGTAACTTTTTTCCCTCCTGTTGAATGAATCGACCTTGAACTCCAGGCTTATCTTTTTAGTGGCACAGGGACATAAAAATGGAAGTCAAAAGTCCAACAACTGGTTGTGTAAATTCTAGAAGTCACTTCATTCTCTGGGACCCTGTTTTCTCAAAGTTTAAGTGAAGCGCTTGTACTATCTGTGGTTTCTAATGCAGTTAAGTATACACAGCCTTGTTTAATCCTCTTTGATGAACTCCTCTCCCCACCTACCAGTAGGTGAACTTCTATTGATTTCATCTACAGAGAAGGTCTGATCTACCTGTGGGTCAAGGGTCACTTGAAAGTTCTTAAGATGTTTCCTTAAGTTTCTTTTACCTGATTTTGTCCGGGATCCTAACATTGGGATAGTGAAAATACTATTTTTAGACTGTCTCATGTCAATCCCTCAAATTTTTGGTCTCAGAAAAATATCTCTTAGCTAGTAACAGAATAGGAAAGTAAAAGATTTCACTTAAAAATGGTGAGACTCTTAGGGTCTGTCATGGAAAAAAAATTAAACAGAAAAGTTACCTTTAAGGCATTCAGGAGAAGATTGTCCATTGTCCTCTAGGGCTTTACTGGCTGATCCTAGAAGTGGGGAAACAGGTCTTCCGGGACCAGAAGGGGAGAAAAAAAAAACATTTTATCCCAGAGTCCTCCAGATTTCCCAGGAAAGACTGAGATGAGGCAAGGGGTGGTCTGCAAATTCAGAGGCAATGGAACTACTGTAAGTTGTCCTATTACACAGCGTTAGGTTTAGATCCCAGATCACCCGCGGGAGCTTGAACTCAGAAAGGCAATTCACACAACCTCTCCAGGCCCCAGTCACCTTCATCTATAAAAAATACATACTTCAATAAACTGTCTTGAAGCTTAAGGTGGAATAAACTAGCTATCACACATGAAATACCTAGACCGTTGCCTGGCATATCACGAGAGTTCAATAAATGTTCTTGCATCCTTGGTTAATTTGTGACTGATCTTTTGTTATCTTGGAGAATCTCAGGCTTTCATCTACATCCCTATTATGCATTTGCACTTGTTCCCTTTCTTCTTTTTAGTAGCCTTTCAAAAATCCCAACCTTGTTTCAATTGAACTAATGGGGAAATGTGATTTCACACCCGGGGTAGGAGGGATAGAGGTCCAGCTTCCCGAGTGGCCACGCTGCAGTCCAAGATCAAAAGTCTTTAGGGTATCTTTGGACTCCTCAGCAGCCCTCAACATATACACCAAAGAGAAGACTTTCTGGGTGGTCAGCTTGCCCGCTTCCCCCCAACCCCACCCTACTCAATGGATATTTCTAACAGGACTCTCACTCTCAGAGACCCTCAGTCTCGGCTGTGGGCGCTCTTGCCCTTCTGACGGGCACTACTAACAAACCGAGAGCCGCTCCTTCCAGGGAAGCACAAAGGCCCAACCCCCAGACCCTTCATCTCGCGATCCACGGCGTTTCCCCAGGGCTGGCAGAAGGGCACCTGCGCGCAGCCCCCTGGCCCGCTGGCCACGTGGAGAGAAGTAGCGAGGTCGGGTAGGGGCGGAGCCAGGCCCCGCCCACCGCGTCCGGTATAAAGCTCCGCCTCTTCGTCGTCAACCAGCTTCCCTCAGTCCACCGAGGCGTGGAAGGAGCGCAGGATGTCGTCCAAGTCGTCTATGGTTCTGGGCTATTGGGATGTTCGCGGGGTGAGTGCGGTCTCAACGCCGGCCGCGCGGCTGGGTCGCGGAGACGCCGGGGAGTGCTTCGTGGGGGCGGTGTCCGAGGGAAGGGGCTCTGCTCTCCCCGGAAGCCTGGCCGCCTCGGCAACCGGCGCAGCCAGCTCCAGCCCAACTCCCCCGCCGCCCTCGCCGCCGCCGCCGCCCCCGAAGCTGGTCCCTGCCCCGCCTCTGGGACCCCGCGCCCCGCGGAGAGGCGCTGAGGACGAGACACCGTCGCCGGTCCTAGGGCCATGTAACGGCAGCTTGGACCGGCGGGATGCGGGGTCTCCGGAGACGAGGGCGGTCAGGGGCTGGGGGCTGGGAGCTGGGAGCGGCCGGGGCTGACCCCCAGCTCTCGCCCTCAGTTGGCGCACGCCATCCGCATGCTCCTGGAGTTCACCGAAACATCCTATGAGGAGAAGCGGTACACGTGCGGAGAAGGTAATGCCCCCTGGGGCCCTTGTACCGTGGTACTAAGCCAAGTTGGTCCTCCAAACGTCCCTGTCTTCTTGCTCCTTGTGGTGGCACTACGCCAAGTTCTCGTGAGACTTGTGTCCCATCCCCTGGGCGCTCGCACTGTGTAGGCAGAGACAGTATTTGGAGCTGGGGATTCTACCTCTGATATCTCCTCCTGAATTCCCGAATCCCAAAAACTAGCCCGACCTGCTCCTAACGCTTAGCCAACTGGTTACTACGCTCTTGAGGCCGGGGCATGCGAAGTATTGGAACTAGGTTGTTCCTTTAGATCTTTCCACTCTCCTCAGATGGGATATTAAGAAGAATTGGTCCCATTTCACACTCTCTTTACAGCTCCAGACTATGATAAAAGCCAATGGCTGGATGTGAAATTCAAGCTAAACTTGGATTTTCCTAATGTAAGTGACTTCAGGGGGAAGGGTGTGGAGGGAATACACAGCTTTCTTCCCTGGGCGCTAGAGCTAGAGCTAGAATTCAGGGGTCAATTAATGTGGGTAGAGAAAAAATTACTAACTGAAAGTTAATAATGCCATCTATTGTGAATATAGGCAATAAGTGACATTGGTTATTAGCTATGTCTGATTTTTGTCACTAGTATAAATCAGGTATTTTCATATTACATGTGCTGCAGATATTGAACAGAACAATTATTTGCATTCATTGCTTCTTTGAAATTTTGACAGTTATTACATCTGCTCATTATTTAATAAGGTGATATAATCTGTTAGCATTTTTCAGTTTTCAATGTTTCATACATTGTATAGATATATGCAATTTGCTTTATGCATTTAAAAATCTTACCCTGAGAAAGGGTCTATGGCATACACACGCTCGCACCCACAGGTTAAGAACCCCAGTCAGGAGTCGGGTGGGGACCCAGTTGCTACTTTCTACTTATTTTCTTCTTTTTCCTGGCACAGCAGTCTCTCTCTGCGGTTCACTTCCCTGCAAGTCTCATCTTTCCTGGGAGAGAAAGGTAGGGAGGCACAAGAGACTCAGGTTATTCATTTGGCTTGTCCTTTTCCTTCTAGCTGCCCTACCTCATGGATGGTAAGAACAAGATCACTCAGAGCAACGCCATCTTGCGCTACATCGCTCGCAAGCACAACATGTGTGAGTGGGGTAGGGCTGCTGACGGAGACCAGGTGGTTGCTTACCTGGAAGTGGATAACACCAAGGTAATTGTTGCCTTGTGGCCTACAGGTGGTGACACTGAGGAAGAAAAGATTCGAGTGGACATCATGGAGAACCAAATAATGGATTTTCGCATGCAGTTGATCCGAATCTGCTACAGCCCTGACCATGTGTGTTTTCTTAGTAGGCCGGTATCAAAGAAAAGGGGAATTTAGGAACCCAAGGATTAATTCAGCTCCATTCGGCTGCTACTCTCCCACCAGCCCAGTCTGTGAACATAGGAAACAGAACTCTTATTTGACGTGGGAAGGGGGAGGGTAGTCTGATAGCCAGTGTCAATCCATCATTCTTTCTAAACACTTCACTCCATCCTGCCATCCCTACCTGAAGGCAGTGAGAGGAGGTTACCTGGAGAAGGGGCCACCAAGTGTCCATTGCTGGCCCATGCTCTGATTAGCGATGAAGATGACAGTGCTACTCTTTCTGTTTCCCAGGAAAAACTGAAGCCTCAATACTTGGAACAGCTTCCTGGACAACTGAAACAATTCTCCCTGTTCCTGGGGAAATTCTCATGGTTTGCAGGGGAAAAGGTAGGAAGAATGAAAGGGAGAAGATGTCTGTGTCTCTGCAGGTGTTAGTGAGCTCTGCAGACCTGATGTCCTCCTTGTCCTTCCAGCTCACCTTTGTGGATTTCCTTACCTATGATGTCTTGGATGTGAACCGTGCATTTGAACCTAAATGCCTGGATGAATTTCCAAATCTGAAGGCTTTCATGTGCCGCTTTGAGGTGATGCTCCCTGTTACCTTTCTTTTGCAAAAACTCAGACTCCCTTGGACCCCAAGGAACCCGATGGTGGGAGATGTTTGCCCAACACCAGCCTTTGCCTAAAGGAATCAGTAGTTGGATACCCCTAACCCTTTAAGTCTTGGTGTAAGAGCCTGGCTTCTATATCCTGAAGACGATGTCTGCAAGAAATTGCAGGGGCAGAGGTGGAGGCAAGCAGCATGTGAGTGTCGTGTCTGGGTATGGGTCTGTTGGGCTGGGCTAGAGTCTTTATAAGGCTTGATGTGCTTTCCCTTCAGGCTTTGGAGAAAATCGCTACCTTCCTGCAGTCCGACCGCTTTTTCAAGCTGCCCATCAACAACAAGATGGCCCAGTGGGGCAGCAAGTATCAGGGCTGAGCAGGAGATAGACTCGCACAGCTTGTTTTGTTCATCCTGCCCCTAGGGTCCTTGTACCCTCGCTTCTGTTCTTTTCAGTAAATAGCGCCTCAGCATCTGGTGTCCAGCTGTATTTCTCTTGGGAGTAAAGGCCAAAGGAGAATAAGGGTATGGGGAGAATTCAGTCACTGCAACACTGACTCCCCCTTACCCCCTAACTGCTCACGGGCTAGAGGCTTATGCCCAAGCCTCAAAGGTGAGTGCTAGAAATAGAGGGGAGATTGCATGGTTGTAAAGAATAGATATGTTAAATGGGATTGGATCCTGAGATGGCCTGGTGAAGATACCAGGTAAAACTGTATTCAACTGTAGACTTGACAGCTGGAGTTCTGAAGACAGACAGACAGAGATATGTATATATAGATATATATATAGATACAAGTTTAATGTGACGAAGACAGTATTTCAAAATGTGGACTAACCAATAAAATAGAATTGGGACAAATATGTACCAATTGAAAATAATAAGAGCCTCACCTCACACCATTTACTAAAAAGTATTCATCTGACCCAACATTAAACACAAAGCTATAGAAGTGTTAACATGTAAGAATGTTTGTGGTCATATAAGAAATGTATGTCTAAATAAGTCATTTTTTAAAAAGCCATGATATGTGCCTCTGACTGCAACAGCTAAGATGGCCGAAGTGCAGGCCATGTAAAGCTCATGGGTTTGAGACCTGGGGCCAGAGGTTTAAAAAAAAATTTAAAAAGCCTTGGAAGGAAAGATCTACAAATTCTAAAGCTTTGCTATGATAAGGCACAAATAATCAAAATGAAGTGAAATAAAATCAGAGGACCCAAATATAAAGAACTCTCATAAGTCATTAAGGTAACTCAGTTTTTTAAAATGAACAAAAATCCATGAAAAGAAATTTTATAGAAATATTAATGATCAAAATGTTTAAAAAGATGAGGCTTATCATTGTATGGAATAGAATGACTCAACTCCGTTTTAAGTGGTGCCATTTTAGGCCCATGACCAGTGACTGTCCTCTTCCCTGAATTTGTGATTCTTGATTATTTCAGCTTAGTCTTTAGGTATATCTCCAATATACTGGGCCAAGACTCTTTTACTTATCTAAGTGATAAATTGATGTATACCAGGGGGGAAGGAGTAAAATATTCTTTAATTTGAGGGTGTGATGGATAATTCCTCAACCTAATATCTGTCTGCTTGCCCTGGTATTGAAGACCCCTGTACATAAATCACCCCATTCAATTGCTATTATATCTTCATGACTGTGCCTGCCTCATTCTTCAGACTCAAGTTGCCTAATCGGTTTAGGGGAAGATATTTGTTTCCACAGACAAGCAACAATCCAAGGAACTGAGAGTGAGGAGGGACTCTGGACTTAGGGGAGGCCAGAGAAGTTGAAGATGCCTCTATAGTTAAATAGAGGATGTGATCAGAAAAGGAATGCATTGTTTCTTGCTGAATAGAAATATCAGCAACAATTTAGCAGCTTAAAACAACACATTTTGTTGTCTCACATTTTCTGTGGGCGAGTCTGGCACAGCTGTATGGGGTCCTCTGCTTCAGGGTCTCATCTGAAAGCTGTAGTCAGTGTGTCAGCCAGGGCTGCGACCTCATCTGCTTCTGAATATGTGAGTGTTGATAACCTTCAGTTCCTTAGGGCCTGTTGGACAGAGGTCTTTTACTCTACCTGTCTGCCAGAAACCACCCTCAATTCCTTCGTCACAGCCAGTAGGACAGAGAGCCTCCTGGAAAGAGGGACACCACAGTCCTCTGTATGTAATCATGGAAGTGACATGACATCACCTTTGTTGTCTTCTCTTAAAAGCAAATCACAGGTCTTGCCCACACTCAAGGAGAAAGGGTTTCACGAGGGTATAAGTGGTGGGATTATGGGTGGTCCTCTTAGAAGGGAAGGAGGCAAGGAGGTAGGAAATGGACCCCTCAGTCGTCCATGAGAAGAATCCTGGGAAAGACAGACCGAAGAGAGCAACATAGCTATCAGGAGGGAGTGGTTTAGAGAGTGTAGGTCTGCAGGTGAAACATCTTTCATCTGAATTCATGCAAATCACATCTTCCAACTTGTTCTAGTTATTCTGTTAGTGAAACTCCAGTTAACATTTCTCCAAAACCAATGACTTTCCTAGCCCTGAAAGCAGGGAAGGCCTGAGTTGCAGATCCATTCCACAGGAAATGTTTTTGTTGCCCCTAAACTCAGACCAAGCAAAAGATGCTGACACAATGGCTGCCTTCAGTCAGGAAGGGAAGTGGATGCCTATCATCCAAGACATGAAAGTCAACAAATGTGGAGAAATTCGTATACTCGTGATGGATTTGTGCTAGTAGAGTCAAAAAGTTGCTTCAAAACAAACATAAGACTTGTAATAGATGCATTACATTTGACAGAGCGATTCCCTTAAAATGTATTAGAGAAACTTGTTTGTAGCCATTGTTGACATTGAACAATTGGATTAAGATATTTCTAGTTCACAAGGAAATAGCTTATGTGATTCAAGAAAAATTTGTAGTTATTTCAATGATGGCATGGGTAGACCAGGGCACACTGAGGTGTATAGGCATTGATCTGTCTTTAAAGCAAGCCAGCTTAAGGTTTGTGAGCACTCCTGGACTTTGTACAGAGATTGCAGATTGCTAATCCTTCAGCTGCAGGACCAGGCAGAGCAATAAGTCATTCCAATAAAAGGGGATTTAGAGAATTCAGATGGATAGATTTGACATTAGTAATTTTTCTAAGGTCCAAATTTCCTCTCTTCATTCCCCTGCTTAAATTTGGTTAACATTTCTTAGGCCTCGGGACAAAGATAGTTTCCTCTGGTTTAGAAAATCCTTCATAATCTGAACTCTGCTTCCTTAATAGCTGCATCTCTTGGCCCGTTCACCTGCCCTGGAAGCTCAGAATTCCTTAGGAAGCAGCACAGACTCTGGAGTTCAGCTGCCTGGATTCAGATCCCAGACCTGACAAATTGGTCTCCTGAACCTCCTCTACCACCTTTGATAGATTATGAGGTAAACCAGTGTTTCTAGAACACTTAGAAAAGACTGATGTTACATACAACTGTAAAAAAAAACTATCTTTTTTTTTTTTTTAAGAAAGGGAGAGGAGGAAGAAGCATTTTAAGAAAGGAAGGACAAAATTTATTCTAATTTTGGTTTTTCACACCAACCCTGGTGGCAAACCCAGGTCTTGGGTTTTATATCACCCCAGCCACAAGGGGATGCCCCCACCACGTTCTCTTTCATTTTTGTGCTTTTGTACTTACTGATCCCTCTGCCCAGAATGCTTTGTCCCAGCCCAGCCTGCCCAATTACTCTTCTTAGGTAAGCTTAAGAAATCACTACCTCTGGGAGGCCACAGCCCATAACCCTTGTGGAACTCATTAGTGATGGCCACCAAAGTTTCTTAATGCTGTCCCATTAGCAAAGCTTCACTACCCTTCTGAACTTAAGGACAGCCTTGTGGCTTGCTTTGACCTTAAATGTGAGTAGAAATACACATATATTCCAGGTAAAAGCTGTAAAGGCCAATTCACAAGTCTCGATATCCACTTCCGGCATTGTGATTGCCCTGAGCACAGGTGCTAAACTGAAGTCTCCGTCAGTCTAGGTCTCTGAAAAACTTTGAAAAGCAGGGCCACCACGTGCATCATGAAGCATGAGTTAAAAATAAGCATGTAACAAGCCACTAAAATGCAATTTATTCTGACTTCCCCCAAGCTAATTTAAATGTGTTTATTTTAATCTCTGTTCCCCTAGGATGTATATTTTATTCCATCAGCACTTAACCACAGTGGACTCCAGTTGCTCTCTAACTGTCTGACTCTGCTGCTAAGTGACCTGAGAGCTGGGACTGTCTTAAGTGCATTTTTATATTCAGTGCCCGTGGTGTGTCTGATACAGGGAGGTACTCACAGCAGTGCATTGATTCTCTTTGTTACAATAAGAAAAGGAAAGAGAAGAGTTTGCTTCAACGAGGTGCTTAATGCTCTCAATTACATTTTTTAAATTCCTCTCTATTCTGGTTGGGAAATGGAGCAGAGAAACCTGGAATGCCCTGTTCTTAAGGCAGATAAGAGATGGTTCAGGTAGTAGCACTTGGAGCCAGGACAAAAAGTTAGGAGGTTCCTGGGCCCCACAAAGAACTCACTGAGGCTCCAGAGTAGGTGAGTGGTTTCCTAGTGTGGCGTGCTCCTGGCTTAGGCCGATTTGAAACGAAACATTTATGAAAACCGACCACGATGGGCTCTCTGTGCTCTTTTGAAAATTTCAGTGGAAGTAATTACAGGTGACTCATAGGTGATTTCAACCAAGGAGAAAAGATTAAATGGATGTATGAATATTTGAGTTTTAAGTGAATAGTGTGTAATGTTTCCAATTATATTAACTTATTTTTTTGAACTGTAACTGAAATCCTATTTCCTTCCAAAATTATGTTTCAAATGGAAGGAGAAGTAGAAGGTAGGAAGCGCACGGTGGCTAATGTACCTTTTGCACAGGACCAAGTTTTATCAGGAGATGGTAGTGCTATACCACAAAGTTGGAGCAAGTCAGACCTGATTAAGTAGGAATGTGATAATTAGTATTTACAGGAAGAGTGGTTCTGGAATCCATTCAGGGTAGGCCCCTCTTATCCTCTGCTTCTAAAACTTGAGTTAGCAGGTAGTGGCAGGCTCTGTATCTGTCATCAGTAAAGGTTTCACTCAACAAGCCATGCTAGCTGAAAAATGTAGGCTAACAAAATGGGATGGCAGTAAACCTGAAAGTGGGGTTACCAGAGAAATGGAGACAAGAGCCAATCCCAGGAGAGCCAATCCCAGGTTGCTGATATCAATGTTTAGTATAAAAGCTTTGTTCTCTCCTCAAAATTCTTTCACCAAAGAAGGGCATCATACAAGCATTGTAAGTATGAATCAGCTTATCTACACATCTGAATGCTACTGCATTATAGAATTCACCTAATTTTCCCACCCCGCTTCCCTTATTATTTTATGTAAGTGAATTGGGGGTCACTGACATTATGCTTTAGACTGTCATTTTCCAAATATCAATTTGAAAGTTATCCAGAGATCCCAAACTCAGAATTGAATGCACTTGTTGATAACACCTTGGGCTGGTCCTGGTTTGGGTGAAGGAGGATGAGTGTGTTTTTGTCTTTAAATATCCTTCTGATAGGTGAGAAATTTCTCATATTGTAAGTACCACTTCCCAAGGTGGAAGACTTGCTAGTTGACACCCCATCCCCAATGTCCATCTTCCTATCTTCTGTTGTCATAGAATCTCCATTTCTGCTGGGTATATTACTTCACAATCAAAAGTTATCCAGCATGACTAAGTTCTAGTCAATAATATATAAGGAAAGTGTTACATATTACTTTCAGGAAATTTCCCTAGGAGGAAAGAACAACCACCATTCCTCTTGCTCTTGTTCTTTGGAATGCAGATGTGATAAGGTTCTAGCAACCATTTTGGATTTTGAGGTGACAGAATGGAAGCTGATGCAGGGACAGCTTGAAATCTGCAGGGCAGGATGCAGATGTATGAAGAGTCAACAAACTGGCAAAACCTGAAAGAGACCCCAGAGGGATCTCAGCTTAGCAACCTGCATCTAGGACATACCCCTAAACACTCCTGCCCTTTTTCTCCAGGTGACCTGGTCACGCCCAAAGCCCCTAACCCTCATATACATGCAGAATCCATCTTGCCTGTGTGTGAGAGGCAGGCAGCTTAGGTCCCACACATGTACACGTGTGTATTCTCTTGATATAATCATTCCAGCCCCCTTAGAGCACCTCAACTAGTTATTTCTGCTTTTAATAACTCACTGTGTGTTCCTGGCCAACGACTCTTTCCACAAATTCTTTCTGGACGAACCCAGTGTTTCATCAGCATGTCTCAGCTCCCTGCCCAGCACCCCCATTTCTCACATCAGAAACCACATACTGAGGATGATAGAGCATAAAGTTAAGGAGCTAAATCATTAAGACTAAGTCAACATTGTCAGGGCTTAACTGTCTACATCAAGATCTTTTTTTAACGTGAGAAATAAACTTCTGTTCTATTTAAGCCACTAGTATTATTTAACTATATACAACGGAGCTTAATCCTAGCTCACTCATCTACCCTTTCAGCCTCCCTGTGGCTGAGGCACAAGCTTGTGACTCTGGCTCTTCATTGCATGCAGTGGATGTAGGGCCTCTGTTCCAAAGGAGCAGACCCTGAGAAGTTGTTTTCAGGAAGGGCAGTGTTGGAGGAATCAGAATTTTGGAGGCAGCAGTAGCGAGACACTTAATTCGGTGCCACATGTCAGGAGCAGGAACTCCAGTGTCTGTGCCCAGCAATGGCTATGGGGCTTTCGCTAAAATAATCCGACAAACCCTGGCTACCCAGCTTCCAAGGCCAACTCCCTGGTCCTCCCAAAGACCTAGTGAGCTACCTGATACCTCAAATAAATTCTATTCCTGTGCCATCAACAAGGAATCCTAAGTGATAAGCCACTCCCCATAGGTCTATCTGAAGATAAAGGACTTATCTTTAATAGTTTAGCCTCTATTCTACTTGCTTTAAAACACAGGCTTAAGGTTTCTCCTGGCCTTTAGGTTTAACCTTTATCCCCACTTTTCTAGGTAAGGAAAGACTGCAACTGGCTGCCAAAACCCTATCTTCTGTTGGAATATGGGTTTACCTTTGAAACTAGGTAGTCACACAACTGAACCTCACGAATGGAATGTGAGTGATGACAAGATAGTTAACTTCTGCCTCACTTGCATAATGGGAAGTTGCTACCTTGTTTCTTCTCTATTTTCCTTCTCATACTTAGGATACAGATTCAACCAAGGAGATAAGAAAGGACTCCTAATTTCTATTACTTTATTCTTTTTTCTTTTATCCCTCTGTCTTTAAGTGAAAGTTTTGGTTTTTGGCTTTTGTTTTTTTTAATGAAAGATGCAGGCAGGAATGAAGAAAAGCAGATAGGCAGGAAGAGAGAGGAGGAGGAAGAAGCATTTATTTAGCTGTTCTTGATCTTTCCCCATGGCCCTGGATCTTGAACCTGGGTCCCTGAGACATATATAGACTATGTTTGGTGGCCTTATCCACTAGGCCGCCAGGCTACACCATAAGTGAAAAGTCGAATACGCTTTTGGCTTCCCCAGTTTTTATCTTACCTTTTTCATATTGTTTAGTTTCACTGAAATTTTTCTTATTAGTTTTATCTTTTTAATTGATCACTTATTTCTTGATGACTTTAGCTTTATTCCTGTCACTCCCCTTTTATGTAATAACTGCCCTAAGTGTAGCCATTGGCCCTCTGGACAAATGTCCAAAGCTCCTGTTGTGAACTAAGTGTCAAGTTGGGCCTTAGTCAATGCCCACCTCATCTTCTAAAGTAGAGTGGCCATGCTTGGGCCCAGCACACTAGACCTGCCCAGATCAGTCAAGCTATTCAGTAAACAGCTATAGCCTTAAATTAAGCAGCTATTGCTTAAATTAAAGAGATCTAATGACTCATTCTCCCAGACCTGTAGATTTTAAATCTTCTAAACTTTATTCCATATCTCCAGATGCTGAGATTAACTGTATCCCAAGCTCTAAATGTGAATAATGGCCATAGAGTTTGCCAGGGTCTTACCTGGAAATATTACTTCTAACTTTCCAACGTTTATTCAATGTCTATTATGTACCAGGAAGTATGATAGACATCAGAATAAAATGTCAAATAAAACATGGATTCTCTCCTCAGAGAATTCAGGATCAATTTAGAAAGGAAAACCAGTAAGACACTGATTATGATACAGTAGAACATGTCTCACTGAGCTATGTCATAAGAGCACAGAGGAAATGCACCTGAAACAGAGGAAGCTTCCAGGAAAGGGTGACAAAGGTAGTCTGCCAGGATCCCAACTGTCCAAGGACTGCTCAACCCCCTCCCCCTCAACCCAGAGCCCCTCTGAACCATGACACAAAGTAATATAACTTCTATATAACATATTACATGAAGGCTGAAATAAGAAGGCATTCAGGCTTAGAAGATCCCACCTTCTTTAAATAACCTGTGGTGAGGAACAGAGAAACACAGTTAGAAATGAGTGATAGTTTACAATCACACTTCTCCCCCAGCCCCACACAGCAACACACAGGCACGCATGCGCACACAATAAACACCCAACCACGGTAACAGACAACAAAAGGGAAAGTGGACAACTCCCAGCCCAGAGCTGTGACCAGGAGGAAATAAGACAAGAAGCAGCAGGTATAATTCAGGCTTTACTGAGGATCAGACAGGACTGGGCAAGGATCATGCTGAGGAAGAAAGGCCTACCCACCAGGCCCCTACTGATCGACGCAGTGTGGGGAACTCTAGGCCAGGACTCTGGTGGGCTCGTCAAGGCAGAGGTACCCAATGAGGAGAGGGATGCTATGTCTGGCTTTAGTGCAGGAAGGATCAAGTGGAGTGGGGAGACATGATGCTGGAGAAAATGAAGAGTTGAAGCTTGAAAGGGCCTGTATAAAAAGGGAATTCGGAGGGAGAAGTGGTCAATGGGGCATCCCTGGAGAGAAAGAGGTAAAAGAAAGTAAAAACACAGCAAACTGTCAGGTTCTGGGGGTACACGGAGGTCAATATTCTTGAGGGCCCCAGATCCTCTGCCAAGTTCTGGCTTCTCATTTTCATCCCCTGACATTACAGTATCCACTTGCTGCTCCATGAGCTAGTTTTAGAAACAGAGGACTGGGGAGGAGGCCACTGCACTTGATGTGGGCAGAGACCTTCCGCAGACCCTAAGGGCAGGGAAAAGATTAGATCTCAAGGTCTGCTGCACAGTTGGAACTCAGGGAACCCCAGTGAGGAACAATCAGTTCAAGACACTAAGAGTCCTTCCTTGTGGGGGCAAATGATGGGGCATAAGATAGTCTCTAGGGTCCCAAGATTGATAAATGACTGTCTCAAATCTCTTTAATGAACTTGATATCATAGTAAGATTTAGCCACTTATGGAACATTACACTGCACCCAGTGCTTTTAGCTCAGCAGACATTATGAGACAGGTTTAGAATCCACAGCTCTTCTCAAGATAGGTTCTAGTAAAGCCATTTATCAGAAGGGAAACTGAGTCACCTGGAGGTGAAGCTACTTGATCAGCTCACACAGATAGTAATAGGATCCCTCCCCAATTCTGGCTCTTTCTACTGTTCTACCTCCTCTCTTCTCACAGGAAGACTTGTCCTCATGATTGTAAAAACATCCGCCTCCTTTTCAGAGAGGCCCCTAACTTCCAGGCTTGATCCGCAATTGGACCCTGGAAAACAATGGGCTCAGAATGTGCCTGTGCAGCTTGAGAAGAGGTCAGATCTCCCCCAATGACTCAGCAAAACCTGCATGAAAACTGATAGGAGGATGTGGAAGGGAGCTCAGGCCACCCAGGCTTAATTATTCCTCTTAAAGGACAAAGTCCAACTGCTGGATCTGGTACAAGAACCAGATCTCACAGGGCCCCAACTACCTCGTCCCAGTCCTCCTAAAGTCAACAAGGCATAAGGCAGTCAGGTCAGTTTGGGCACCAAATTAGCAAGACAGAAAAAAGTGCCAGTAAATTCCAAAGCACTGAGTG
>RJWH01005031.1:63253-87799 GCA_004363575.1 Solenodon paradoxus | reverse complement strand
TTATCGCCACGGCACAGGCAAGCACGGGATGGAAGTGTGCACAGAAGACCAAGACCTACCCAGGTTGGTAGTTGTACAGGGTTTTCCAAGCAAACATCTGTAATGGGAACTACCAGATGAGAAGATAGTCACCAGATAAAGATGCAAGCAAGGGCACACGGGGCAGAAGGAACAGCGCTGACCAGCTCAGAAACTTCGCAAGAGACCACAGCTGACCTTCAAAGAGCGGGGTTGCTGAAGGAAGGAGGGTGACAGCTACACGCCTGGGGGCCACAAGGAGTGGCTTTAAAGCTGCAGGAGAATCTGCAGTGACAGACAGGCGGAAGCTACAGGAGAGGGCTGACCAATGGAGGGAGGCGTCTGTGCTCAGGGAAAGAGGGCCACGTGCAGACACCAGGGAGGCCTCAGCCCTACGGAGGAAGACACCTGCCTAGCCGAGGGACAGATTCAGACAAGTTTGCCAGCTGTGGGAAAAGGAGTCAGGACTGAGAGAGGATTTCTGCTCCACATCCTCCATTTTCTCATGAAAGAGGCAAGGATTTGGGTGTCTGGGGATTGGGGGGTGGAGAGGGAGATGACAGAGAGCTGCTGAAGGGCGACAGGGCGGTGGCCCCAGTGGATGGGTCCCATAGCAGACCTCCCTCTGCTTCCCAGCCTGCACAGGATTGGGTTTTACCAAAGAGGAGGCTGGGCAAGGTACAAAAAGAAAGATGGCCCCGGGCTCTAGAAGAGGACGGGAGACGGCAGGAGAAAGAAGAGGGCCCCAGATGGCCCACCTCAGGCGTGACTTCGGGACCTGGGCCTTTCTTACCCTAGGCGCTAGATCCCACATCTGCACACTGGCTCAGACGGCCCTGGATGGGCAGTGCCAATCTAGGTCGTCCTGCCGTTAATGGAGGCAGGCGGGGACAGCAGGACTCAGAACCAGAACCCCCGCCTCCCGCTCTGTCCATGCTTCCCCAGAAGACACGGCCTGTTCCTTTTCAATGTTCCACCTCTGTCACAGTGATACTAATGCTAACGGTGCAGACACTCTGACTTTTCAAAGTATGTTAGCAACTTTGTGCTAAGAAACAATTATTTTAATAAACTTCCATTGCCTCTGCATTATGTAGAGCTCACAAACTCCTTGATAATTATGTACTGCTATCGATCTCTATGAACATGCTGATTTGTACCAGATCCTTCAAAACTACATAAATGGCACTCTTGGAAAAAAGTGGTGGGCAGTCATTTTGTTTCAACTGGGATATCTTGACATATATTTAGGCATGTATTAAATTTCGCCCAAATCAGTCAATTTTCTTTCATTCAGTATGGGAAATTAATTCAATATGAGCAATCTCAATGAAAAATACATCACTACATTTATCAAATTAATTGTTTTAAAAAGGCTATAATACATATTGCCATTTCAAAATTTTCATCTGGAGATGCTACTTGAAATCAGAAATTGTTCAAAACCATCGCAATGGGGTAGTAAGTAAGAATAATTTGATACAGCAACATTTCAATTAATTGTACACTTTCCTTTCTATATGAGTAAAGAGAATTTTAGCTTCAGATTTTAGATCACATTTGAAAGAACCTCGGTACCTGGCAACGAGTAAGGACATCCAGTACTGTTTTGTGTTGATCTTCATTGCAGGATATTTCAGATACAGCCTTTTCCTGCTAATATTTTAAAAATTAAGTAGTTAATGCTTTACTTTTGTGTAAGAGCCAAACTGAACCCTAGGGAGGAAAGCCCACTGTGTTTATCTTATTTAAATAGTTTTTGTTTTTCACCAATGTTTCAAAGGGTTTCAGAAAGCAGAGACAATACTATAAAAACATGCAATATGAGAATGAAAAGAAAAGAATTTATATCAGAGGAACCTACATTGGTTTAGTTTTGTACTAAAAACTGAAAAAGAAAAACGGCTGTGAAATTCCTACACAGAAGGAAAAAAGGGAGTAAAACAGTTACGTGTATGTTCACTGCCTGGCGACAGCAAGCACAGGCATTTAAGAGACTAACATTTTCTGGAGTGTGAGTTTGGAGTGACCAATAGTGTTTGAAGAACTTACATCTTTTTCTTTAAAATGAGTAAGTGTTAATATATTTGGCAATGGCAACTAATATTACTTACATTATTGATATAGGTAGTATTTGGTTGATAAGCATAATAAACAGTGTTATCATCATCATAAGCAGGTATTCATGTCCTTATCTAAGGAAGATTTATTAACAAATTAAAAGGAAAGATGAAAGATGGAACTGAAAAAAAAAACTGAGGAGTTCAATTTCACTTTCAAGAGGCTCCCAAAGCCTACTTGTGATATCAAAGGGCTTTTGCCCATTGTGTAAACTAGGAGTGCAAGAAACATGGACTTGAAACACTGTTCCTCACTAAACCAAGGACAAGGAAGAAAGGGTTTTTCACAGAGCTTATCTTAAGGGCAGAAGACTAGTTTTCAAGCAATCTGCTTCTTTAAAAGCAAAGATTTCTAACCAAGAACAAAGAACCCTGTGACATGGTTCTTGAAATTTAAATCATCCAACAGTGCCACTATGTGGATAAAATAGGAAACATTTAAGCACCTATTTTTTTCTTGATAAATTAATTTCTAAATCACCAAATACTGCCTATATCAATAATGTAAGTAATATTAGTTGCCATTGCCAAATATATTAACACTTACTCATTTTAAAGGAAAAGATGTAAGTTCTTCAAACACTATTGGTCACTCCAAACTCACACTCCAGAAAACGTGTATATATATATATATTTGGGGGAATTTAAGAGGTATTTAAGAGGTCTCTAAATAAATAGGTAGCAAATAGTGTTATATTTCATTTAACAAATCTAAGAATGACTTACGAACTACAGGAATCATTTTTAAGTAAACATATTTATAAATTAGATATGTCTCTGTTTCAAAGGACATAATAGAAATTATCTGAATTAGACTTGCACTGATTAGATAAACAAAATAATATGGAATTGGGCTATAGATTAGTACTTATACAAAAATACCAGCTAACCCCTTCTAGTGCCTCATGCTTTTCAAAGTGCTTTCACATAATTCTGTTAGGGAAAAATGCTCTTAGTAGGCAGTTAACATTGTCTCCAAAAATGAAAAAACATCAGGCCTAAGAGACATTAAGAGAATTGCCTGTATCGTTCAGGTGACAGTAATATCCATGTTCTTATGAAAGTAAACAGATGTGTTTCCTGCTAAGCCGAATTACATATAGTTGAATAATCCATATTCTTATTAAACTTTAAGGATCAAGAAATATATCACTGAAATGTAAAACTGTACGACCACTTTGAAAAATCATAATAGATTCTTATAAAGTTATTAGTTATATCATCTCTATGATCTAGCAATTCTACCACTAAATATGTCCCCAAAAGAAACGTAAACATCTTTTCACAAAAACCTCGTGCATGAATGCTCATTGCAGATTTATGTATCAGCTAAAACTCATGAATTCTATGTATATTTATGAGCTGTTAAGATTAAGAAATGTAGCATAATGAAAAGAACAAAGATTTCAATTTGAAATACAAACCACATAGGCTTCACTGGAGATGTCGGACATGTCTCCACTTCTTCGAGTTGGGCTTAATTATCTGTGAACTTGGAGGATGTATTTAGGAAACTGCTCAGTCACCCAGGACTGGTAAATCTATTTCTGAAAAGCAATAGATAAAAAAGTTACTTCATATATTTGCTACCTTAATAAATTTAATATGAATAGGTTATCAGAATATCAACTCAAAACTGAATTGGAGTCCTGGCTGAATTTTAGGGCGTGACAAAACAAGAAATGTTCTACTAGTGATTTAGGATAGACCTTCAAAAAGTGAAGGGCTATATAGCCCAGGCCTAGGAAGGAATAAGACTTAAGATCAAACACAGTTCCCAGCTGTGAAGTGAAGGCTGGAAATGAATGAACAGAGAACATCTCTACTTGCCTTGTAAAGGAGACCAACCGGCTTCTTTCTTAGAGAGGCAGCAGGCCTCCGAATGTGAGTCAGGGGTTTCTTCCAGCCTGAGCCCCTCCCTACTCAGGTGTGGACTGGACAGACCATTAAAGACACCGCTTCCCAAGTTACCAGGCACAAACCAATTGAGATTATCTCTAAGGTCCTTGCAGCTCTAAGATTATGACTGCTTCTGTATTTAAGTTATATATTAAACCTAAATAAATGTATGTGAAATTTAAGTCAAAACCCTAGAATTATGCAGGCTTGGGGTTATGTTTCTGAGGCATTTAACTCTGTAACTAGAAAAAGGCACTTCATGCAATGTCTTATTTTGTCACAAAAGAGATATAAATGCCTGCATTCTAGTACTGGGAAAGGCATGTTAATAAGAGAGCTAATCCCCTTTTCCCATTGTGAGCCAGGTCAGGACAGACAGGCAGAAGGGAGACCGACTCACAAGTAAAATTCAGAAATGTTATAAAATACCTCCAACTGGAGCTGTAACTTCAAATTTTACTTTGTTAGATTATGTTCATTTTCCCCCTGATTAGAAGACGAATACAAACTATGGTTAATTAAACTGTGGTGTTTCAGGCAAAGGAAGTCTACACAGCAATGGGAATAAACCAAATATAGGCACACAAAATATGGACAATCTCCCAACTGTAATGCTGAGTGAAAGTCAGACACAAAAAAGAACTTGGTATATGGTTCAATTGATCTAAAGTGCCAAACTAGGCAAAAGGTAAGAAGTCTCTCCAAACCAACACCTTTAGATTATACCCCAGTCACTTTAACAACTTCTTAGCTCCTGTCATGCAAGTAGGTCATGATTTATTTAACCAGAGTCACCAAGTCACTTCTAAAGTGCTGCTCTTGCAAAGAAGACTGTAGAGCAGTTTTGTCCCTCTACTTGAGTTCTCATAGAATGAGAATAGAGTTAAAGTTTGCCAAATCTCATGGCACAGCTTATATCTTTACTGTAATTTTTATTTTTGTTAAAGGAAAGGTGCAGGAAGGAAGAAAGAGGAGGAAGAAACCTTTTAATTTTTATGTGTATTTAGCTGTTCATGGTGGTTATGTGCCTCCCACTCCCATCCTTGGGATTTATGTGGACTGTGCTTGGCCAGAGGCGGCAAACCTAACTGCTACTCCACCAGGGCATGTCTCTTACTGTCTAACAATTTTATTTCATATATTTAGTTATTAAATATAATCCCACCAAAGAAAATATGGAATATACAACAAGGTACAAATGATGATACCTAACAGATTCTAGTGACTGCTCTGTGCCAGGCAAGTTCTAAGCACTCATATGTGTGTTAACACTTTTATAAATCCAGACAAACCTAGTGGGCGGGCTCTATTATTATTCCCATTTTCCTTAAGAGAAAACTGAGGCCAAGAGAGTTTAATTTTCCTAGGTCTCGTAGCTAGCAAGTAGTGTAGTCTATGCACTTTATTTTTTCATTATTAAAATGACCCGGGATCCCTTCTATAACAACACAAAATAAAATCTAAACTCCTACCCAAGCCTACAAGGTCCTCATATGGTCAGGACCCTCCATAGCTCTCCAAAGTCACCTCTTAACACTTGTCTACTTGCTGTAAGCTTAAAATATTTACCACCTGGCCTTTTACAGACGTTTGCCAACCACTGCTCTAGACTTAACAATCAGACGATTTCCCATTGAATGAATTACACTGCTGCCAGAACTTAGCTAGAGTCAGACACTGAAGCAGTCTGTCACTGGGCTCCTGACATTGACTTGGACTGATCTCCCACTTTTTAAACCCCTCCTGTCAGGCCCTCTGGCCCTTTGTGTCCTGCCTGTCCTCCACTTGGAGAATCTTTTCAACCTCAGGCTTAATTCAAGTTCCATAGCCACAAAGCAAAGGTGCTGTCGTCCATGTGGAAGTGACAGAACGCTCACACATTAGTGCTTTTAAGGCAGAGGTCACACATTGGCTAATGAGGCAACATCACAAAGCATTCCAATCTTAGACCAGAATACCTGGGTTTGGGTCCCAGCTCCTCGACTTACTAGCTGTTTGTCTTTGGACAAGTTAACTTGTCTTTAAAAAAAAAAAAAAAGGTTGTATACATTTATTTTATTTATTATTTTTATTTTTTACAATTAAAATAAACTCGTGTATATTCCCCATTACTCAGATATATGTCAACACACCCTGCCCTCCACCAAACCAAGCGTTCTTCACCATTGTCCACTGGGCTCCGTCACCATTTTTAACTTGCTTTTTAAAGAAAATCTGTAAACTGGGGATTAGCAATTCAAACCTCATGGAATTACTGAGGATGAAATGAGATCATGCATGTCCAGTGCTTAGAACACTGACTGGCTACAAGGACACCCACTGTTGGCTACATGTCTTTTATTAGCTTTTATTAGTATTTACAACACCCTCCCAACAGAAATACTGGTCATGGGCACAACAGGTCAGTTTCATTGACATTGCACCCACACGCTAGCTGCAACCCTTTCTTGTAAACCAATTTTAAATACGAGGGCATAATGCACATTGCTGGGCTTTAGAAAGTAATTGACCAAATCCAAATCGCAAATTTTGCTATTTTGCTTTAGGTAGGTGTGTAACCTCTCTGTGCCTGTTTCTTTTTTCTTTTCTTTTAAAGGGGACGCCTATTTCTGAACCCATGAGGTTGGACTAAACCCTACTGGCAGAGCTGTGTAAGACCAAATGACACAGGTACTCCCTCCTCTGCATGATTTCTGGTTGGTAGCAGGCATAGTACAAATTTTAGTTCCCTTCCACTTCTTCACACAAGGAAAAGAAGTTCCTGTCACATTTTAAAAGCTCAACTGTGACTGGACTATTATGAACATGAATGAACATAATTCATTGAATTCAAAAGTAAGTTTACTTAAAACGAAGGAACTACTAACTCACTCACTAAATAAATAAATGCTTCCTCCTCCTCTCTCTTCCTGCTTGCTGGCCTACTTGTTTTCATTCCTGCCTGCTTTCCTCTTAAAAAAAAAAAAAAATCCCCCAAACGAAACCCTTGATTACATAAGAACCCAAAGCTATGTTTTAAAAAATATTTTTTAGACATTCTTCCTACCACTAGCCTACTTGCCTCCATTTCTGCCCGTTTCCTTCCTCTTAAAAGCTAAACTTTTGATAACCCAACCCCCCCCCAGCCATCTTTCTTTTTTTTTTTGGAAAAATATTTTTTAGACATTTCAAAGATACTTCTCAAAGGTCACTGGACGATTCTGCCGGTGATGCGCACGGCAGGCAGTCGCCCTGGATTTACCGGGGCAGGAAAAGTGCGTCCCGCCCAAACGCCCCTGCAAGGAACACACCGCGACGCGGGGCAGACTGCCAGGGCCGGACGCTCCCACCGCGTTTCCAGCAAACTGGGGGGGGGGGGGATATACGGAGCAAAGTCTCTAAAAATCTGGCCAAGCACTCCTTCCAGCAACCCGCTCCAACTTGCGAGACCACGGCGGCGGCCGCAGGGAGGCGCAGCACGTGCGGCGGGCGGGCTGGAGCCCCGCGGAGCCCGGCCCGGGCTTGACCAACAGCGAGCTTCTCCAAAAGCCGGCTGTACAACCGCGCCGCGTGGCCACGCAGCCAGGGCACATCAGTCCTCGAGCCCTGGGTTCGGAAGGAGGGCAGCGCCCCGCAACCGAGTTCTCGAGGGCCGGTGATCCCCGGCACCTTTCCCTTCTCGCTCCCCGTCAAGCACAGAGCGTTTCGCTCTTTAAAAAACAGGACCAGGAGTCTAGCCGGCACGCCTCTCTAAGCTTTAAAGTCCTGATGCCCGTTCACTCCGCGCCTCGGGTCTTCGGCGCCCACCCCGCCCGCCATCCCGCCCGCCATCCCGCCTCCGCCGAGGAACCGCTTTTCTCCTCAGAAAGTCAGCACCAACTTCTTAAAAAGCGACCAGACCTCGGAGACAAGCTCTTGCGCGCCAGCATCCCCGCAAGAGGCGACCGACACCACCGCGAACCCGCCCGGGACCGCCTGGAACCCTGCCGAGACCCACCGCGCGACACCGTCACCGCGCCGCAGAACCCCGTGCAGATTTGCCCATTCGTGAAAACAGATTTTTACCTCAGCACGTCCCGTCCACGCCCCCCGCGCCCCCGGAACGCCCCAGCCCTTAAAGCCGAACCCCTTCCTGAGGGCTTCCCGCTCACATCTGAGGCAAGAAAGTTCCAGGGGCAGGAAAAAATGCTGCTGGACCGACCCTTTCCGTCACCAGAGCCGGTCACGCCAGCCTCCGGAGACCGCGTGGATCCGCGGGCTTCTGTCTGCCGCCCGAGTAGCGACGACCAACGGTTTTGATCACGCGAGGCTCTCAAGCGACCCTCACGCCGGAAATCGCGCCGCGTCTACTGACACGCCCACCGCTATCCCCACGCAAGCGCGGGACTTCCGCCTAAACTGGGAGCCCAACGCATTTTCCAAAAGGGTTGGGCTGGGTGGACGGATCACCGCTGACCAATCGGCGACTGTTACCAGACAAAACGGCGGTTAACCGACCAATCCGCGGGCGCCTGAGCAGGGTGTGGCAAAGCGTGATTGTTACTAAGGAGACAAGCTCGGGAAGGGGCGTGGCCTCCCATTGGCAGCTCGGAGCCAGCCGGCTTGAGTGTGGGTTGGGCGTTCCACCTCAGGTTTCCCTAAGCCGCGCTCTGTGGGAGTGGAATCCCGCTCAAAACTGCTGGCGGGAACCTGAGGCGGAGAGGTTTCTGCGGCTGCGCAGACACGCCCGAGGCGCGCAAGTCTCTTTGGGAGGCAGGGACAGTTCTTGCATGCGGCTACCCGGCCTCAGGCTATCAGTCCAGTGACCGCCCCCCTGTCGCTGGTTCTTTGAAGTTATTTAAAAAAATGTAATCCCTCCCCTCCCCACAGACGTCGAAGTTAACTGAGTTCTAGGTGCACCTCTCACTGTTGGAGAGGAGAGGGGGCCGGGGCTGAGCAACTAGCCTTCGCGATCGTAGTTAGGCACAAAGTGGGGCAACGATATTTTAAAAAGTAATACAGACCCTGGAGCCAGATATGCTGGATTTGACCCCTAGTCCCAACACTTAGTTGCTCTATGGCTCTGTGCTTGAGTTTCCGCCATCTCTAAAATGGGCACATTGTGGGGAAGACATGAGTTATCAGCAAAGCACTTGGAACTGTATCTGGGGCATAAATTTGTTGTGTAATAAAGGGTGCACAGCATAATTTCGTGACATATCATCTTACGTATTTCAGGCTGCCTATCTTGGGAAGGAGGCAGAAAAGTCTCATTATCAGAAGCAAAGCAGGTGAGTATGTCAAAGTAAAGCCATAATGATTTCCTGGCCCAGAGAGGAGGTACAAGGAAGGCACACTGGACATTGGACATGTATTCTTTCTCCTCTCACATATCGAGCTAGATTAGACCCATTAGAAAAACAATATTATGGTTATTCTTTTGCTCCTTTTTTTTTACCATAGCGGTTCTTCTCCTTTGGGACCAGTTCCCTATAAAATGCTTTCTGTATATGAAACCCCAAGAGTGCAGTTATATTAACAATGAAGAGACATTTTTTAGTTGCAGTCACGTTTATTTGCAGTTTCTACACACACTTTCTAGGTAATCAAACTTTTCTGGTACATTTTTTTTGAGGGGTTCACAATGAAACTGTCACCATTTTTACTAAAAATAAATACAAGACTTAAAGTGTTGCACAGCTCTAAATATACAAAGGCTTGGATTGAATGTAAACGTTGAAAACATCTTACAAAAAAAACCATTTTTGCAACAATTTAAAAAGTTCATATTTACAAATATTACAAAAATACAAAATGGATGCAAGTCCATAAACCATTGTCTTTTCGGCCAGCATGAACTGGTTCTAGTACCAAAATAGTTACACTGTAACCTTCTTTATAATTTTAAATCTTTGTCATGATCTAGTTCTCTAAGCCTGCCACCATGACAGGGCAGCAAACGCACTCACTCACTGACCTTTGGCAAGAGCAAACAGGGTGTTTTGTTTGCTACAGCTAGTCCATGTCCTCTACTTAGCCAAAAAAAAAATCTAAAAACTAAGGGAAAAAATTCCCCCGTATAACATAGACGTGATGTTGTATACTCATAAAAGAACTAAAAATTAGCATCAGTGCAAACAACAGAAGAAAAGTTTGGATCGATATTCTTCACAATACCTATGTGTGTACCCTGCTTCAAGACGGCAGTGAGGTTGAAGACAGCCTCTAAATCTTGGTTTTATATGCTATGTAATAAAGCCATGTAGAATATTCCAAATTACTAAGGAATTTCTTGCTTTTCCTTTTTTATGCAGTTTGTTACTCAATACTCTTTTCCACAGTGAGTTTAAAATCCATCTTTATTTGGGTTTTTTAAATCTATGAAATATAAAATAGAGAAACTCTGCTATAGATTTTTAGAGTAAACAAAATAAGTAAAACTATATTATACGGGTTAGTTCTGTGATCATTACATATAGAAGGTATCTTATTGCCTCACAATTCAATATATATTTTAAAATATATATGGTATTGTTACTTAAATTAATGTCAATAATAACAAGGTGACATTTTTATTAAAGCCAATTCATGTGTTTTCTATTCAAGATTTAGAATCACTTTTAAAGCCCACATACCTTTCTTTATGCTTAAAAAACCCCTAACTACACAAAAGCCATACTGCAAACGAACTGCTTTTATGAAAATTACAAAAGATCATCTACTGTGACTGGAAATGACTGTTTCTTACCGTATTTGTCTAAAAACTTGAAAACTCTGCCAAGTGTACTTTTCAAAGCATGAGAAAAAGTTTTTCATGTTTCCATGTGGTGTCAAACCATGCTGGTTTTCTTAACTAATGGGATCAAATGAGAAATAATGGTCCATGTTTTTCAAACCCCCAAACATTTTTCTTTTCATAACATGTATAACACTTTGTAAATGTTCAAATGTACCCTTTACCAGGTAGCTTATCTATCCAGCACAAGCACCTGTACACACACACACACACACACACACACACACACACACACACACACTCTCCCCCTCCTTTACCCCGCCACCCCCAGAACCCATTTTACATACAAGAATGACAAGAAATCAAGAAACACAATTTGATAGTGAAAACAAATAGTGGAAGAAGCCAGACATTTTTTTTCTTTCTAAACAAACAACAATCAGATTCTCTAATTCTTAATCTGTAACATCTTCGAACATGTTTCTATTGAAACAGCATCTTCTTTGACCAGCCTTTCTCCTTCATATTGCATGGGTTAAACTAAAACCACAAACCCGCTTTCACACATCCTCCTTTCCCAAATACCACTTGCAGAAGCTTAAAGCCAGCTGCTTATCAGTTTCTTGGTAACTCTGATATGTTCTATCATCTATTTACATTCTATTCTTTTATAGGCCATATCCGGTCTTGGTTCTCTACCATCTACTCTCTCCCATTCCAAACATATTCTAAGTACATAGCTGCTTATATTTCTGACATATCATTTCAAACATTAGTATCAGTTCATGTTAAAATCAGAGGTGTAAAAATCATTTGTAGATTTCAACTTGTAACTACATTTTGTTCAGTTTTAAGACAAGAAAATTCAAGTAATTTCAAGTAATTCAGCTTGTTTCCCTGCCTTCAATTTATCAGAGCTACTTGCTCTGATATTTCCTTTCCCACCCACCACCCCTCCCCTCTTGCCATCGAGCAGATACAGTAAAGTCAGACAAAAACTCAGTTGTATGTGGCATTGTGAACCAGAGCTGTTCCCCATTCCCAGCTTAACAGTGGATATAAATAATGCATATACACATACCTATTTTCCAACTACATTGTTCACAGTGTCATTTCTGTTGATTTTTAGGTAGCATGAATCTCATCAACACAGAGGGAAAGCGCCTCTGATAACTCACCGCAGGTACTTACTGATAATCCCTAGCCCTGTGGCATGCTTATGTTTTATTTTTGTTAAAGAACTTGGAGCTAACAGCTAAACTGTTTAAGGAGTTAAAAGTTTGTAGTCATTAGATTAGGACCGTTTATGTCCCCAGGAGCCTAATATAAAACATAACCTAAAATTAACTACTGTTTTCCTCACTCATTCTTTTTAAAGCAATCCATTGAAAAATTAAATCTAAAGGACACTGTCAAATGCTGTAGTTTAGGGCTTGATGTTGAGAATGATGATTTCTCTCACTGATTTGAAAAAAAAAATCAAAAGCATGCTTTTCATTCTGTCTGAATTACCACGTGGCAAAATCACAGCCACACATTACTATTAGCTTATTTGATGCTGCAGTTTGTCACAAAAATGGTTAGGTCTGAAGTCATTGTTTTAAATTAATCACGGTTCAGTATATTACCTTAGTATTTCCTTTAGGTCACCAGTTTAAAATTCATATTTGAGGTTTATCATTCAGGAATCATATTGGTGGACATTTAAATATGGTATTTGATATGAAAATGGTATTCACAGAATACAGTTAGTACATCTTTGTGTTCTATAAATAGTTGGTGTGCACAAGATAATTGACCACGTGTCCACTCGTCATTGATAAATCTATGTACATCATTTTTATCAAAAATATGGTATTTACATGTGTGAGTTCTGTCTTCTAAATTTTGCTTTAGTTTATTTTAATGTAAAAAAATACCAAACCTCCCAAGTAATTTCATCTTCTTAAGAATTGTGACAGAGAGGGCGCTGTTTTCTGAATAGGCAGCTCTGGGAAAACCTGTAAATTTCATGAAAAGCAGGTATTTTGGAATTCTCTCTTATCAAAAGGAATGAGATTGTGTAAATCAAACGAAGCTAAAGAAAACTATGAAAGACGGTAGCCACTTAAAAGCATGAAAAATAATCAAGACAGACCCAACCACCTTCTGTTTCCCCAGCAAATCGTTTAGAAATCATTGGTAAGCAGTGATGGTGCCCCCGTGATGTGCTGACCTCTCCCCGGTCCTGTTCCCTTCCTCTGCCTCACGTGACTGGTGGCCTTTGGCAGGCAGCCGGCCACCAGGCCCCTATGTGGAGCTCTGGGAGGACCTGTCGTCGTGCGGGCTCCCGTCGGAATTCTCCGTCTCCCCCTCGGAGATGGCCTGCATGGGCGCGCTGTACAGACGGCAGCGGACACTGTAGCGGCTGCTGTTGGCCGCAGGGGGCGCCCGGGAGCGACCCACCCTCGCTGAGGCTGAGGTGGCAAAGTTCTTGGAGGAAAACCCTTCTGCATTAACTCTCGGGGGGCACGGAGAGAGTGGGGACAGTGCCTCGGGCCCTGGTGCCCCCTGATGCGCCTCCTGGGTGCCTTGGGGGGACTCGGCTGTGAGCTCCCCAGGGGGCTTGGGGAGAATGGGACTTTTCAGGATCTCAGTAGCGGACATGCGGTAGCTGGAATCCGAGCGACTGCCTTTCTTGAGGAGCAAGAGCTTAAACTCTTCATTTGACGTGTTGGACTTCTTGGCATTTCGGTAGATGAGGCCAGGGGACCTCTGGCTGTTCGCCGTTGTCACACTGCTGCTGGGCGAAGTGACCGGCCCCGAGCTGTGGCTGTTACCGCTGCCAAGGGAAGCTCTCGATTTGCTTCGAACAGACATGTCCCCAGAATCTTTTCTTCCAAGAACTTTCCTCTTGGACCTTTTAAGGAAAGGAATATATGGGGCAAACAAACAAATGCAAATCTCAGTGCACACACGTTTTTATGAAACTAAAAGTTTGCAGTCACAGCCACACGTCTCTTTAAAGACTGTTTTCATGGCCCCTGCCAAGCATTAGGGCTGTGGAGATGGGGAGGAAGAAATCTCCTCGCCCTTGTAGTGCACGAGGGAAGTTCTCCACCACATGGTGGACAGGAATGAGATTCTGGAAATGACCACTGTGAACTGTGACTAACCTGGAGGCTAGTGGCTCCGGGGGAGGACTTGTTGGGACATCTTATGAGTAGGTCTGACCCTTGGCTAGGGCGGGGGTAGTTAGTGAAGGGCTGTAGCTTTCTCTTCTTAAACCTGCCTCAGCAGTACCGAGAAATGCTCTAATGTCAGAACACCAGGAAGGCAAAGTGGATGGAGGTGTGGACGGAACGAGATTAGCCAGAGGGTGATGATGATGGGCTTGGATGATGGAGGGTTGTGTGGGGGTGGGGTAGGGTGGCGGCTGCGTTACACTATTCTGTCTAGTCTCTTCTATAATTCCTCCTTATAAAAAATTCTTATGTGACTTTGACAATAAATCAATCTACTTGTGGCTGCAACTACCATTTTTCCATAGCTGTCCAGGAACATCAACAGCGCATTAATCAGTAAGTCAACCTTCTGTGAGGTGCTGAGAACCTAGGTCACCTCTGGAGCTCTGTTCACTGTAAGCGGTCAAGAAACGGAATCATTCTTGTCACTGTGATGGAACTAAATGAATAAAGACTATACAAAGGCAAGTCTAAGATTACCAAACTCACTAAGTCCATTGAGCCTAGGCACCTATCCTATTACTGCTTTTGATAAGTAGACAGGTGCAAATTCAGTGCCTCTTTGGCATAACTCAGTGCATTGGTAAGTACTGGCAACATGCTCTCTCACCAATCTAAAAGCCCATGGGTAGAGAAAGGTCACCTTTGCAGCTGCAGACCAGCCTGGTTTGTGCTCACTGAAATCTTTGTGGCTGCTATCCTGCATTCTGCCATGTCTGGTATTCCAGCAGGGTAGAAATTTCAAACATTTGCTTTCAGCATCAAACCATATTCTAGAAACTAAATGTTACTTGATCTTCAAAATTAAATCTCTGCACTCTAAGTATCCCTATTTACAGTAGAGGAATAGGTTGCAAGGTTTGAACTCATTCGAGACTCGATTGACTTCTTCACTACTTAGGCTTTGTCCACTATTGCAGATACTTACATTTGGTTCTTTGTGGGTAAGAACTTGGCTCTTTAACTTACTAGCATTTTAAATCTGTCCTCAGGTTAAGGATAAAGTGGGAGTGAGGGGACTTCGACTATATATATATATATATATATATATATATATATATATATATATATATATATATATATATATATACAAGAGCAAGGAAAAATAAACTCATGATTCCTCACCCTCCACATGGAGAAGTATATATACAGGAAGTGTTTCTGATTGGTTCCTTTAAAAATAAACACTTGTTGCAGAGTAGCACTCCTCTGTGCAAGAACCAAATTCACAGAAAACACAAGGTCCTTTAAAAAGAGAATCCCAGGAAAAAAATAATGGTCAGTTATTTGCAAAGAACTGGCTCCAAAAAATAACACTTCATGAAGTAGAAAAGACAATCCCCAAGTGGTGTCCCTCGGAAGTCCCATCTCTAGGTCATCAAGGCCTAGTGGAGAAAGACAGGCATGTCTCAGAAAGAAGTGGGCACATCTTGATTGGATAGCTCAGTCAGGGTCAGTTTCCAAGGGGTTAGTTCCCACTCTGTTCTTTAGTCACAAGTTGTCAGAAGTATTCTCGAAAATTTGCGCTTTGATCCCAAGGGCACAGGGGGCAGATGAGAGAATGGGACTAGGCAGTGTGGGTCTAATGCTCCAGGAAAAGCAGCCCAGATGACAGCCTCTCTGTGTTGGGTGTGGAGCACTGACTTTTAGAGAAGGCCAGTTTAGTAATGATATTGAAGTTTCAGGGACAGAGGGAAAGAGGAGCAGTGATTAGTTGTTCTGAGCTCTACAGTGGACAGGTTTATATACTGTCTTGTCTCAAACTTGGGCTCTGACTGTAAAAGTAAATCAACTTATATTTGCCTTCGTAGCTTTGAACATACTTCCTAAGGTCAAGAAATTATTTAAAAGTCAGAGAATACACTAGAGTTTGAACTCAAACTTTATTTCACCACAGATTCTTTTCAAATAAAAACTTGTTCCAAAATGTCTGTCCTAGAGAACCAAACACAGCATTTTCCCTCAGCAGTCCTTTTATGAGAGTCTCCCAAATAAAGTCTGTCTAACTAGACATAACTGTTTCCCAACGTGAATATAAGACTATTGATCTGTTTGGGAAAAATAATTTGTCTTTGCTTTGTTGTTGCTGTATGTATTACAAGTCCACGGGGCGTTTCCATTTGGTACTGTTGCCTACCTGTGAATGACTGCAAACAAATCCTCAGTTGTTCGAGGTCTATTTGGAGACACGAACACACCTTCCGCTTCAGCCTGAGAGTCTTCACTAAGTGGCGAGATCAGAGAGTCATCACTTGGTGATGAATCTTAAGAAGAAAAAGCAGGATTCAGTTACAAGGTGCAGGAAAGAATTGGACGGGTCGTGGGGAACTGACTGTCGTGCATACAGATGCCGGTCTACAGGGCGGCACACCTCCAACCTGCATCATGTTATGATGCAATCTCACTTCAATCAAGTTTTTTTTTTGTTTTTTTGTTTTTAAAAAGAACAAAGTATCTCTAGGAAGAAGTTACCCAGCATGCTGCTTTCTTCCTTGACTTGGGGAACAAATTAAGAAGTTACCTTAATGCCATTTTTAAAACAAGAGTGACAGATCTCTCACAACTGGTCCCACGACCGTAACAGAAACTTGACTCAGATTTGTTCTAATAAGTGGAAAAGAAACAGTGGAGTGGACCAAACACCCAGGGCTATCCCTTACTACGGGTGATGTGAGAAAGTGGGAAAGGGTATCAACCACCGACCTTTCAGTGAAGCTTCATCCACACTTCCTGGGGTCTCCTCTGCTCCGCTGGTATCAGAGGCACTTTTGGCTGAAAGGCCCGAAGCTAAGTTTTCCGGCTCCGAGTATTTTTCAGAGCATGAATTTACAGCTGATATCTCTGCTTCATAGCTGATATTCCCAGGCACTTCGTCGTGGTGGATCATCCCAAGTTGATGCTTCAGTTGACTGCTAATGTCTGTGGCTCCAGTTGGCGAGTTTGACTGGAACGTGAGCACACCCACAGACTCAGGGGGCGCACCTTCCTGCTGATCGACAGAGGATGCTTTCTGGGCCTGCACTTGGGCTCCATTCAGACCAGCACCGCGTTGTAGTATGTGACCATCCAAATCATCTGGGCGGGCCGCAGAGACCCTCTGAAACCCTTCGGTGGGAAAGTCACAATTTCTATTTGGTGTACTTTCTGGAATAGGCTCACTCTCCCTATGTTTTTGGTCTTTTGTGACACTTGAATCTAGAAGACTGCCAGCAGCCAAGGTTACTGTCTCTGGATCACAATGATTCTTCACATCCAAAGTATATTTCTTTTCTAACTGTACTTTTTCTGACCCCATCTCAACTGCAGAGGAGTCTAAAAAGGACAGTATGGTGTCTTCGGTGGAGTACTGACGTGATACTGATTTCTTAGCCGCATGTGGCCGCATCGTCCCTGGAGACAGGGCAGCCATTGTCAGAGTGCTTTCCTCTAAGTAAGGGAGATCCCTATGGTTGCCTTCCTTTTGCTTTACTTCTTCAGACTTACTGATGGACCTAAGGTTAACAGACTTCAGGACGGTCGGTGTAATTGCAAGGGATGGTGGTGGATTCGACCTTAGTGTTTCTCCGACTGGGTTCTGTTTATTGTGACTAAAGACATGGAAGGGGTGACGGTGGTGAAACGGTTTGTTCAAGACATTATGAAGAGCACTTAGGTCAAGATGGGTAGGAGGTATGATTGGAAGCTCAAGATCTTTACTCAGTGTCAGAGCGCCATCTTTTAAAGAGGGCTGTTGCAGTGAGGATTTCCTTTCTGGAACTTTCGGTTTTCTTTTGCTACCACCAGGAGACAACGGACCTGAAAAGAAAGCCGTGGGGAAAGAGGATGTCGGCGTTTCAGACTGGCTGGAGTAGCCACTGGACGGAGAAGCCAAGCCAGCCAGCTTCTCTGGTGATGCCAGCTTGAACTCATTGTCAACAGAAGGCAGGGACGGGGTGGTGGCCCTTGATTCTGACTGGGAGGTTTGGGATTCAGAGCTCTCGGGGGATTTGATGCATTCAATAACTGTGGTACCCGTAGCAGTGCTGGAATTAGATAAAGATCTGTAAGGATCATTTGTTTTCAAGTCATTTAGAAGCCAGAGGTCTGCATAGTGGGTTGAGTCAGCCCCTTCATCTTTGAATGGTGGAATATCTGCAGTGTCTAACTGAGGTTCCTTAAGACTGTGTTCAGTCTGGTTCATCCAAGAAGATTCCTGCGCGGTGGGAAGGTTGGCATTTTCCAGCCGAGAAGGCGAGTTGGAGAAATCGAGAGGCAGCTTCATTTCCCTGGGACTGTGAGGCAGGAGCTGGCCGCTGCTTATCTTTGGTTCTTTCTTCTCAGAAACGTCTGCGTTTCCATCGGGCTTCCTCAGCGACGAGCTGCGTTTAGGTGGGATTGGCTTTGCCTTTGGTTTCCTGAAAGAGAGGCTCGGTCTCCCCTGCCTCCTGTGGTCTAAGTCCTGCCAGGTGCAGTCTGGGAGGCCCGCAGGGACCCCAGCGGCCTGGCCATTCTCCGGGCCCAGGGCTGTGTAGTGACAGACGTAGCTCTTACTGCCTTTCAGACCACAGTCAAAGTGCATGGAGGTGTAGTAGCCCTCCGTGTCCACCGAGAAGTGCGAGCTAGTGTCCGCTTTGTCGGACGGCGGCTTTTCCAGAAAGCTGTCATAGGTGGCCATGCTTGTGAAGCTTGGGCAGCCCAGGCTGTCGGCCTTGGGGCGCTCAGGACTGAAGTCCTGGCGGCAGGAGGCATCGTGATGGAGGAGCAGGTAGCTCCACTCGCCGTCACTTGTGTTGCTGTTGTTGGGGTCATCCAGCAGGTCTGCCACCGTGCAGGTAAAGGAGTGTGTCCGCTGGCCTCTCACTTTGTCCAGGTGGTCACTGTACTGCTCTGTCACGAACACACTGGCATCCTCATTAGCATGCGGGGCCGTGTTTAGCGACAACTCCGAGTCGCAGTGTGAAGAGCCCGTGAGCGGGGGAGAGGCTGCAGGAGGGAGGGTCTCCGAGGTCTGGGAGGGGCACGTGGAGCTGCTTCCGCTCCAGTTGCCGCTGGACGACTGGTGGTCCTCCTTCTGGTCCAGGTGGCCGCTGAGGAGGACGCCGGCCGTGGAGATGCAGTGGACAGGGCTCCCGAAGGTGTCGGAGTTGGAGGAGATGTCACAGCTGCCAGAGTCGGCAGCCATCCGGGACAGACGTGACCGCCCTCTCTCACTTAACTTGTGCTGGGGGCTGTGAAGGTGTTGAGGACAGGCCAGGCCCAACGCCGGCTGGTGTTCCTGTGCACTTGGGCTGCTGGGGGCCTCACTGCAGTCATTCGGGTTTCTTTCTCGGTCGCCTGCAAAAGGCTCCCCCTCTTCATATGCTGAGGGTTTAGCACTGACTTTGGGCTCAGCATCCCCGCCTCTGTTGCCTTCCCGGGGAAGGCTCCGGGACCTTGTGCGGCTGCTCACTGTAGTGGTAAACATGGCGTCGCCTTTGTCTGCTAAGGCAGAGATGTTGCCAGCGGAATGAGAAAGGGAGGCCGCAATGCTTTGACCCCTCTGAGCTCTGATTCTCCTTCTGGATGGAGCAGCGATCAGAATATCCTCAGTCTGGCACTCCGAGTCCCTGGTCCCAGACCTCCTATTGCCAGCGCTGGAAGGGTCTGGATTTGTGTGCACAATCACATTCCTTTCCCTGGCCACTGGCGATTCATCAGAATCTGGGGCACATGGAAAGCACAGTGAGCCATTTCATACGTCAGCAGACTAACACATTCCGAGTAATGTCCCAAGTCTGGGTGCTGGCAGGGGGGAGCTTTTTCTTATAGCAAACACCCCACGAGTGTATAAAATTACAGTAAGTTTAAAAAGCCTTGGGGAACATCTCTCTCTCTCTCTCTCTCTCTCTCTCTCTCTCAAACACACACAAATATATACAGATATGTATATATACACACATACATACACATTATATGCATGTATATATACTAAGAGAAAATATACTTTTAGATCTTTTGTGAATTCCTTCTCTTCACTATGAAATTACTTTGCCCCAGTAAGTGACTACTACTTTTTAAACTAAAGTACATTTTGTCTTCGTGGTCACTATTCATTTGTTATTTTGCAGTAGAAACATAATGAAATAAAAATCACAGACTTCATTATAAAAAAATAAGAATCTTATTTATAAGAGATGCAAAAAATATAGTAATAACAGTAATAAAAGCATAGGAAGAGATATCCTAACACATTGAACGGAGAAAACATTTTAATGTTATCAA
Organism: Solenodon paradoxus; assembly: GCA_004363575.1. Classification (NCBI taxonomy): domain Eukaryota; kingdom Metazoa; phylum Chordata; class Mammalia; order Eulipotyphla; family Solenodontidae; genus Solenodon; species Solenodon paradoxus. The sequence continues at coordinate 67,604 of RJWH01005031.1, read as the reverse complement.
AGGTATCATATTATCAGTATTCAATATTTAACTGAGTATACTTGGAATTTACCTATTTCAATAATTAATGCCATAAAATCGTGCTCTCTTCAAATAAAGCTATACTTTTCTAAGAGAATCTTTCATTGCCTCTTAGTTCTTTTTATTCATAATTTCCACTGGAATAAAACATTAAAAAGTTAGCAGAACACTCAGTCTCAACCATAAGACCTGAACATATATTCCTAAATCCATAAGATCAGACCTTCACAGTCAAGAACAGAGATTTCAAAAGTAACACCACCTGGCTTCTGAACACAAAACCAGCGCACACCATTTCAAAACCTCTACATGTTAGAATGAAGACTACTCTTAAGGAAGCTGATTAAAGGTCAGCTTCCATTTCATCCCCTTATAATCCACACCTGACAACGTTAAGCATGAGCATTTGTACACCATACCTATTTCTTGTTGGACTCTTCTGGGGATACCAGAGATGGTTTTCCTCCTCCTGAGCTTGCGTCTTCGCTGGAGTACGGATTGTGAATGAACAAGAGAGCAGCGGATACTAGCATCTCTGTCAAAACCCACTCCTGCAACCCACAAATAGGTCTCATTAGCCTTTAGAAATGGTAAAAACATTTTCATTTGCTTGGAACACAGTGATATTTATTGATTGGAAGGAAAGGAAGAGTTTGGACTAAGCCGGTGAACAAATATAAGGGAGCCCTTATTCAGCTCTTATTTAAATGATGCTGCAGTACATTAAGCTTTACTTCTAAATGCAGCTCTCCACAACAGCTTGCCCTGCCAAAAGAAACAAGTAAAGAAGGAAAATCAAAAGAAAGGGGAGAGGAAAATAACATCAAGGGATCGCTCTCCCACAGAAGTGGCTCCTTCAGGATTTACAACCTTTAGTTACTACTATTTATTGGTCTATTTCTGGCTTCTCTGAAACTGTTATCTTTGCATGGCAGATCCGTAGCCAAGATGCTAACCTGAATTAATTCAGCTAACATATCCTGACCCCCATTTCTTCTTTAAAAGCATCTTTGTGAGGGTTTTCCTCTCTATGCCTAATCCCCCTGTCCCCCATCTTGCTGTGAGGGAACAATAGCCTAGAGATTTGTTTTTTAAAAATCATCATGTAACTCTCTCTACACCCTTCTACTGACTACAGTGGATACTTTCTAGATTAGCATCAGAGTCTTATCAATAGAAAAGAAAAATACAGTGCAGTCCCTGACTCTGCACTTAAATGGACCTACCATCTGTACCAACTGAAAATAAAGCTGGAATTTCCAGTTTTTGTAATACGAATCTGTTTGCTTCTCTAAATGCAGAGGCAAATCATGATGTTTGTTAGTTTCTCTCTCCATAGTCACATTCTTGGCAGTACATGTGCCAAGTAGGAGGAGGAGAGAGGAGGAGGTGAGGGACTCCAACTCCTGTCTAACACAGGTACACACCATGGATTTTCAGAAGGAGCTGTGCCTTAGAAAGTCATAATGCCAGGAGCCTTTGGAGTCACACTGCCTGATCATTAACCTGGATTGGTAAGTGTGGGGCAGCATGGTGTGTTAAAACTTGGTTCAACTATATAATGAAGCAGTTTTCAGTTCTACTTAGCATCATAATGAAAAAATTTCTGGAACTCACTTTGAAAACATATCATGTGAAAAAAATCCCATGATAAATAATATTGCTATTATCAGAAAAGCCATATTAATGGAATTTGTGGGTTTTCGTCCCAACCCCAAATTAAAATCCTTCATTCGAAATCATAATCGTCTTAGAACACAAGGCATACGGAAGAGACTTCGTGTTATCGGGACATAATTAACTTTCTCATTGAAGCCCTGGACATCAACATAGAAGCTAAGGTTTAGTTTGAGGATTCCTGAAATAAAGCAGAACAAAAGATCTTCCCTTTTTCTGAATCAGAGAACTGAATTGAAAATGAAGATTTTACTTACAGTGCCATGAAGAAAGCAGGTACTGCTAAGAATCGGATGTTCCCAGAACTGAAAGTTAGTGTAAGAAGGTACCAGAAGGATCCAAAATGATCCAGCTGAACCCCTAATCAACCCCATTTAGATCACGGAGATCAGATAAGTGCACATCCTTAGAATAATTTATCCTACCAGTTGAACAGGTCATCAGGAAAATTAACTCAGAAGTAATATCTATCCCAGATGCCTGGTCATCATTTGCTCCCCACCATATCTGAGAGAAATCTGAGCGGGGTTACCGGTAGGCATGTCCAAAACGCATCTTGAGTGACAGGCAGTCTGCAGTCACATGGTATCAGGATGAAAAGCAGTCAGAATATGGGCATTTTGAAAATTTCAATATACAAAAAAGTTATAATGATTAGAAATGTTTACAGAAAATCCAATGGATAGATCATTTTAGCTTCTATCTTTGAAAGTTAAAATATTTTATTGCCCACTTTTACTTACAAATAAGATGACCAGATCCAATTCTGGAATCGACAACTGCTGCCAGTTATACTTCGGAAGAAAAGTCCGGACAGGCTTGCATTCGGCCTAGATTAATATTCAAGCTCTCAAAACACAGGAGGAGGAAAGCAGCGAGTGAAAGAAGGCAGACTTGCGGGCTTTAAAGTTGAATTCAGCCTTCATCTAAGTATCCATATATTTCTAGGTCAAAAATCCCTAAATTCAAGCAGGAGTCTAAACAATCTTTTAAAAAAGCCTGTCTTCCTCAAACGAAGAAGGAAAACAGACTTGTAGTAATTCCTTGAAGTTTCAGGGACCTGGGTTTGCTGACTTCTTTCTTGCAATGGCACACATCATTATCATATGATTAATCACTGCAGCCTCCTCCATTATTCCAGTCAGCTAGGGTCAAACAGCTATTTGGCAACTTTTTTCCCCCTCAAAAAAGTGTAATTTACATAACAAGTGGCCCAGCAGAACATATGCAAATAGATGTTCCAAACCTGAGGAAAGTCGACTGGGTTGTTCACCAATGAAAAGGTATTGCTTGTTTACAAAGCAGTATTCTAACGGGGACGCTCAGCAGCACAGGTTCAAATACATTTAACGCACGGGATATTCTGACCCCCTTGCCACTGAGAAAAGAACAGAACAATACCGGTGACATTGATGGGAATAACGCAGGAAGAAATCACTTGGGCATCTTGTTTCATCTTCTCCTCCGGCGTCGGGAGAGGCAGTGCTTTGCTCCAGTTGGTCTGTTTGTCCAGTGTCGAAGGGATGTTGTGGACTGGGTTTTTCGGCCTCTGCCCTAACATGACATCTGTAGCTTCGTCCTCCGGAGGATGGGACTGCAAGTGAAGTAGATTCAGACTCAGCCATCAGGGTTTACACGTAAACACCCATATAAGGCATTTCATAGATTAGTTCAGAAAAACGAGGTGAGAAATCAGATTTTAGATCAAAGGAAGAACACCTAAAAAGAGCTAGGAAGCACAACTAATTAAAAGTGAGAATTCCAATAGTCAAGTGACACAAAAGAGAGAAAAAGGGATAAACATGCTTCTCAGGTCAAATGGAATTAAAGAGAGAGACATGGTAACCAGAAAGCCCCAAACTTCAAACTAAAGAAAATTGTGTCTAATCCAAGGAGAGGTAGATCTACCTGCTGGGTATCTGTCTTGCCATAAATTTCTACTGAAAGTCTTGAGAGTTCTAGGTGAGTAGGATCAAAGGAAGATGATGTGGATGCTTATGAAAAAGTTTCAGAAAATATGCCAGAAAGTTCGGGTTCAGGAGACATTCCGGGACACATCACCTGAAGGACGGGTAGCCTGCTCCGAGAGGCTGGATTAAAGCACAGGAGTCCACCTGACTGCAGAACAATTGTATTTGGATGGTGCTTGGGAATCACATTTTTACAAATGCAGTTTTATCACCACTAATGCACATGGAAAAGCAAAAGTGAAGAATCTCCCTCCACCAACGGGAGTGGAAAATACAAATGCTGTTACTGGGAGCAAGATTCAAGAGAGCTCTTTGTCACATTTGGAAGGGTAAAATTGTCATATCTCATTTTCTCTCAGCTTTGCAGTGAAAAGATTTTCTTCCACCGATGTAGTTAGAGTACTTGACTGCTGTCTGACATTTGAAAAATCTTCATCAAAACCTTTGCTAGATATTAATCACGTTTAATTTTGGTTTCAGGATTGGGCTTCTCGCCCCGATTTTTAAAAAACATTCCATGGCAATTTTGATTTCAGGGTTGGGTTTCTAAACCAGTCTTAAAAGACCCAGTTTTCACCATTGAGCCCAGTTTTACATTTTTACACAATTTGGAGGAAGGGGGGATAAAGGAAATCACTTTCCTTTTATTCCAGTTGGGTTTTAATAATCTTCTGTCCTAAAAT
>RJWH01005031.1:0-63153 GCA_004363575.1 Solenodon paradoxus | reverse complement strand
CATAACCCAGAGGATAAGATCCCCCCCCTTGAGAAAAAAACGTGTGCGCCATGAACGTTTTAAGGAAACATTGTAACCTTCTTCTCCAGTTTTTGTGCAGATCCCAGCCCAGCGAGCTGAACAGCCCAGATAAAAGTTGGAGTACAAAAGACTTTGTTTCCTAGGTAACTCCCCAAAAGAAAAAAAAAGTTTGGTGCATGCAAAGAGACAGGAAGAGAGGCAAAGAGCAGGAGAGAAAACCCACCAGGAAGGGCCACATTTCCTAGGCGATTCCTTCCTTGAATAACAATGGGCTGGGAAACAAAGACAGTAGTGCCAGGCTCAGCAGCAGCCTGGAGCACTTTTTACATTTCTAGGTGACAGGACTGTTGGCTGCTAGAAAGTCCTTTTCTCCTGTTTTCCCTTTTCTGATTTGAGAGGCTGAATCTTTACAGTTCTGATAAATAGAGGGTAAGTTGGGATGTCTTCCCCACCCCAAATGTGAAGCCCAGGCCTGTCTTAACAGGCCCCAAGTGCAAGGTAAGGAAGGTGGGAGAGTCATGGGGAAAGCCCATGGCCTGTTTTGTGTTTGACTTCATTCAAGATAAGAAAATACTATTCTTTGAATTGATTTTGGAGAAAACCTGTTAGTGAGAAACAAGGAAGTCCGTCAGATAGTTAAGAGCGAGCAGAAAGTGAAAGTGCCTGGAGAGGGTGGGACAGGGCCATGGCCACACAGCGCGTTCTCAGAGCCAGTACCTTTCTACTCCACGGGGCCATGTGGCAACACTCAGTGGGGGAGGGCGAACGGGTGCGGTTAAACTATGAACATGAAATGCAAAAGAAAGAAAAATTAAAACATGCACACAACACACAGGATACCCTGCTTCAGCCAGATCTATGATATTAATGAATGGATGTACTCGGGTTATTCCTTCCTTCCCTCCCTCCTTCCTCTCTTCCTTTCTTCCTTTTTCCCTCCCTCCCTTCCAAGTTTCTTTCTCCTCTCTTCCTTCCTTTCTCCTTTCCTTCCCATCCCTTTCCTTTTTCCTTTCTTTTTCTCCTCTCCTCTGCTCTGCTCTCCTCTCCTTCCCAATACCTCTTTATTTTATGAAGACTAGCATAAACAATGGTTAAAAGCACAGATTCTGAAGATAGGCAGTCTGAGTTCAAATCCTGACTCTACCATTTATTTGCTGTGTGACCAGGGACAATTACTCAACCTCTAATCTCAGCTGTAAGATAGGGAAATAACAGTATCTATGTCTCAGGCAGTTTGGAGGATTAAATGAGTAAATGCACATACTAGATTTAAAAGAATCCTGACATTTAATAGGTTTTGTATGTTAGTGTCAGTTATTACCATCACAAATACTATTTTTATACTTACCATGTCACTGCAATACCTGTGAAATTATCTTTGAAAATTGTCATTTTTCTATCTTTTAGCTTCCAATTCCATTTGCTAATTTGGGAAAGATTGAAATCTTTTCTTTCCTTAGAGTTATTTTATTTTCCTGTGAACTACTGGGAAGACAATTTCCTGCAGAGAAGTTCCTACAGCAGACTGCTCAAGATTTACCTCCTCCTCTTCCTCATAGATGACATTTGAAGACAGGGCCCATTTCACGGGCATGGGACCTGTGTAGTCACACTGCACCTCAAACTTAGGACTCCACATTGGCTTTAATGCTGTTCCTGTTTTGAAGTGCTTCATTTTTAAGTAAGGGGCCCTACCCTTTCATTTTGCACTGGGTCCCATAAATTATGTGGTCATCCTGTCTGGAGAACAATCTGGTAACCAGAATTCCCTTGTCCTCTTTAGTGAGAAGGATGTTGAAACTCTTTTAAACTCTAAACCATGTTCGCTTTGGAATCAATTAGGACTGTATGACAGCACTTCTCATACAGCTTTGCGTTCATGTAACAGCTTATCTCTGAGTGTGTCATTTTCATCTATTAGATTTTGCATTCCAAGAGGTCAGAAGTCATATTTAACTTTGCTTTTGGTCAGTCTTCCATGATGCCAGCAAAATGCTCCCCCCATTTTTTAAGAGCTCCCCACATTATAGATGCACTTGAATGATATCATCTTTGTGTGTTTTAACACTGATAAGAAACACAAATAAAGGGTCATGCTCAAGTTCCCGGGAGGAAGCAGACATGGCGGAATCAAAGGGTACTTACCTTTGACTGCAAACAGGCAAAAACAAATAGAAAACACAAGCAATACTTGATTCCATCATAGTGTCAGTATCTATGGATGCTGGGCCTAGTGATTTTTAAATCTGCAGCAGACATGCAGTGTGTGTGTGTGTGTGTGTGTGTGTGTGTGTGTGTGTGTGTGTGTGTGAGAGAGAGAGAGAGAGAGAGAGAGAGAGAGAGAGAGAGAGAGAGAGACTCAAGGTCTAATCTACTCTAAGTTTCTACTGACAGGGTTGCCAAAGTATATGACATCTTAGGCCCAGGTAACTTTGATCTAGACCTTATGTAAGAAAATGATTTTGTACCGTCTATGTCTCTCTCACCGAACATGACCATTTGGACAGACCTGGCTGAGTTCAGCTACTAACCGGCTTCTCTCATATGAATCAGCCACAGATAATATGTGCAGGTCTCAAGTCAGACACTGAGATGTGCAAAATAGAGTGAAAACTCATGAAACTAGGGAAAAGGGACCCTCAAAGCAAAGCCTACATGGAAAAGGAACCCATTTCCAAGAAACCAAAGGTGTTGGTGTCTTATGAAAAGATTTCAAAAAATTACATAGCAGGACATGGCAGGGCAGAAAACAATGAAATAATATTTATATTAATTTTGGTAGTTTTCTGGTATCTCTTAAATGAGTTGTCTTGGTGAGCAATTTTTCCAGGAGTCAGGGAGGAGTGGTCTTGATTTTGCATCTGTCATCCCATTAAACAGACATGAGGTAACACTTGAAATGACCTAAGTCCAAAGATAGACCCTTCACTTTGGTCACCATCATTAAGTCAAGGTTTCTGTGGGTTAACTCCATTAAAGATTCCTTCTCGGCCCATTGGTCTCTCCGCTATATTTTTAATAGTTGGTCCAACTTGTTGCTTGAGCGGGCTGAAACTAAGTACTGTTGAGTTTATGTGTGAAGGGTTGTATTCTGTGACTCCCCCATCTGGATACAGTACTAGTGTCCCTACAGATGGTCTGTCATTGTAGACTATTGAAGTCTGTAATATGCAAACAGGCATTTCTACCATGAATTAGTAACAGCTTCAGCGCAGTGTTTCAAAGCATCCTCTTTTCTAGGTGTTTGGTCAAAGGAAATAAAACTGTTCTGATTATTTCTGATTTGTTTTTTATGTGGTGAACACAATAATCAGTTCATAGAAAAATTGTCCTAATTATCTGGGAAATAAAAGTAAAAGAAGACTGCTACCTCAGGGCATCTCCGCACTGTCCAGCATGCTCCTCCTGAACATGGGCAGATGGATACAATTTGGAAAAGCCACATGCTGATCAAATTTGGATGAGCGAAATTATTCTATTGAAATGAATTCTATTGCTTATTCAGAGTAAGACTTATAAGGGCAAGAAATTTCTTGTTCATACTGTATTCCTATTCATTCAATAATGCTCTATACATATTGTCATATTGCTAGGACCTCCATGTCCCTGGATAAGCAAGCAAAAATTCTCTCTAAAGAAATAATGTAAAGTTATTTCCACATATAATTTTCAGCACAATATCTAGCATATAATCAAAAGTAACAAGGCAAAGATGAGACAAGACAGCATGAGCCAGTAGTATCCAAAACAACAGATGATAGAAGCAGACCCACAGAGACTCCTGCTTTTGTAATGATCACTCCATGCAGGAGTAGCAATAAACAGATATGTGTGTGGGAAGACAGACCATTCATTTATTCAAGAGCATTTCTTTGATGAGTGTCAAAATCAGTTTCAGAGGAAACAAACTGTCAGATTAAAAATAATCTCTTCCTCATGAGTAGATACATGTTCCCTGTACAATTCTTTTTCTGTACCTTTGACATTTTTTCATATGAAAATGTTGGAGAAACTGCATCAAAAAAAATAAATTTCTCCTTCCTTTTACAGGCTCCCATTCTGGCCCTCCTATCGCTGATTCTGAGGGGCCTCAGACTCCAAGTTGCATCACTTTAGAATCAGCCACCACTGGCTGGATCATGGCTATCTTGTCCCTTCTTTGATGCGTCACCCTACCTCTGTCTCAGCTGACCCCATCTGTTGTACCTTCAAATCCTTTCAAGAGCCTCCCACTAAACTGCTTCAGTGAAAGCTAGAGTTGTTCTTAGAACAAGTGTTCAGAACAAGAAGTAATAGGCATTATGACAAGGGCAGTCCAAAGTATTTCCTTCATGAATCATGAACACGTATTTTGCAAACCCCAATCATGTGAGGGGGGTGTGAGAAAAGTTCATTTCTTCACTTTTGTGGCTATGAACCAACACTTCTCCAAAGAGCTCAAGATTTCCCCCAACCTTTCTCTGACTGCCAAAAAAAAAAAAAAAAAGAACTCCACTCCATATTTTACTTTCTTTTAGGTTTCATTTTATATGCTGATGGGGGCTTATTTTGCTTCAAAAATTTCCAGAAGACATCTGTTAAAATGTTGTGGGTATCCCAGCAGGAAATGTTTTGAAAAATTGGCTTTGGTTTGTGATCTAACCGATATCACATGGCATTTATAGCAGTCAACCTTTCAGAGCTGATTTATTACTATCATGCTGTCTTAGACAGGAGAAATATTTACGAGAGGGTGGATGTTGTGGTAGATTTGATACAGGAATTCAGCCTTAGAGTGAAGACGCCCATTGCAAGCCACACTGGGTTCCTAGTGAGGTGATCGGGGCTGTTGTTCTCATTCTACCGTGGGGCTTGTTTGTCCTCAGACTAAGTCCCTGAACTTCTGTACATATTATGGCCTGTCTGTGAGATGGAGGGGACCCTGTCTGCCTCACATTTCTTCACTGGAGTGTGTGTATGTGTTGTGCATAAATATGAAGTGCTGTGATCTTTCTGCAAGGCTCCAGGGAGTCTGGCAATGCCCACTTCACGTATCACTCTTGCTTCTACAATTCCATCATTTGAGACTCTCCCAAAGTTTCCAACTGGCTGGCACTGTGCTCTTATCTTCTGAACATGTTTAATAACACCATTTTAAATTCATATTGTGCTTCTCCCTTTCCCCTCTCCTCAACTCCAACTTTTACCAAAGTGAACAGAATGATGAGGGAGGTAAAAGATTCCAGTACATCCTATGCTTTCTCTGTCCTGAGCTTTCCCCCATTTCTGGCTTATCCATTGACATCACTCTCTCCCAGGTAGCCAGGGCCTTCATGCTTTCCCGAAGGACTTGAGGGCCACACCCCAAGTACCCCAGCCCTTCACACCACACTTGCAGCCAGCTGGGAGGCAAGAAAGGAGTCCACAGATACACGGCCATCGACATGCGGAGAACTAGTGATAAGCTCAAAGGGATACAGCTCTGAAGAGAATTTTGGAAAATGACTGCAAGCTGGGAAGGAGATATTTGAGAGGAGGTGCCTACTGGGTTCTACTTTGAACATGTCTACATTAACATCTATTTAAAACACCCAAATACAGAAGTGTTCAGGACTGGGACAAAATAGCCTTATAATGATCACTGATGAGTCTGCTTTTCCACATCAGATCTTCCCTTCTCCTCCCTGATAAGTATTACCTTCACTGCTTCCTCAGTTCTCTGAGAAGCAATTTGCAAAAGAAAATACACAAAAGGCCAGTGTGTGTAAAGGCGCTCACATCACATCTTATTGTAAAATTTCAAATGAAAAGCCCAATGATGTACTATTATATACTTGAGGGGTAAAATTCAAAAGATGAATAATGACAAGTGTTGACACACATATGGAGAAACTAGAACTGTCATAAATAGTTGATTGGAGTGTAAATGGTGAAGCCGCTTTGGAGACTGGCAGTATCCAATAAACATCTATACACTGTAATTCCCTTTTAGGTCAATGGAAGTTAACAAAAATGAGTATGTCACAACAAGCCTTGTATAAACCTATTGCTAGCAGCTTTATTCATAAATCCCACCCTCCCCAAAAAAATCCCCTCCACTACTAGAAACAGCTTAAATTATCTACCCACAGCATAACGGATAGTGGAACACTGTAATTCTGCAAGAGAATACTACGCAGCAATAAAAAAAGAACTCACTGTTGGCACACGCAATATTAACCTCAGGAAGGCACAGGGAGTAAAAGCTATCAGACACAGGAGACTACATGCTTGCTCACTTTTGAATCCCATCCTTTTGACTGATTGCCAGAGGTTTCTTGGGTGTGAGGCCTGCCACTAGTGAGCAGAGCTGACCAGCAGTGGTCAGAGTGCAGTTTTCACTTAGAGAGGCTTTCTGAAAGAGAGTGTATAACAACAAAGAATAGCTCTCCTTTTGATCTCTGCTGGAACTGAATGAAATTTCTTAGGGTCATGGGATGCAAAATGATTTTATGTATTTTTTTGCTGAGGTAACTTTGATTTACAAAGCAATATAAATGTAGATGTGAAGGTTCGCTCTTCATGAAATCTATGCCATACCATGCCCACCCCATTTCTCATAGTCCTGATGGTATGTATTTTCAAGTTAGGAATACTTGGTTTAATTACAGTATAGGCATGAAGCACTGTACATGCAGAGAGCATAACAAAATTAGGCTTTGAGGAATGTGTGGAAAGTAGTCCACATGGGAATGGAAAAGAGGGGTCCAGGGAGGCCAAGAGGGTGAGCACTTCCTGCGGTCGCTCTGTCATCCATTCACAGGGATCGCTCTGGAGTGCTCTGGACTGTCAAGAAGAATACAAAACGGGACCTACTGGACCACGCTCACTGTGATGTTCGTGCCAGTGAGAGTCTTACCCCTCCCTGTGGCCAGCTTTGCCAATAAGTGGGGTCACTGCCAAGGGCCATTCAACTGTCAACCCTCAAAGGTTGCTAGCAGGAATAAAAGACACAAGTGGGGAAACTCGAGCCAAGCTTTGAAGTGCAGGGAAGAAGGAGGCTTTGAACTGCCACACAGCAGAATACCCTCACCCCAGTGGGGGGAGCTGGCAGTCTGAACCTCTCCCTCCCTCCTCACACCCCGCCTCCACGGGGGGCTCACAGGTTTGTGTGTGTGGCACATGTCTCACTCTAAGTGACACTTTTCACTCATAACTCAGGCCAGATGTGGCACAAGCTCAGTAGGGTCACACTTGTCCTTATCACAGCATGTTTTTAATAAGAAATATAAGATCTCCTCACACCTCCTGTACACATTCTGTCTTTACGTTTTCCCTTTTTTAAATGGATTCTTTTGAGTACCACTCTATGAATGCTATCACGTACAGAAACTCAGGTAAGCCACCCCAGTCTGGATTCAGAACATTTCCATCAGCCCCCAGAGACCCTGTGCCATCTCCCTATGGTCACAGCCTCCCGCAGACCCCAGCTCCTGGCAACCATGAGTCTGTCCTCCATCGCCATGGTTTTGTCTTTCTGAAATGTCATGTGAATGGATCACACCTTTGGAGACTGGCTGCTTTCATGCAGCAAAATGCCTCTGAAACCCATCTGAGGTGCCGTGTATCAGTGGTTCATTCCTTTTTATTGTGAGTAGTAGTTCATTGTCTGCTTATATTCTGAACTGTGAAAACATCTCAGGAGTGTGAGAGAATGTCAACCCGAGAATATTCTGTCATGATGTGCACAGACAAGTAGTTTTATAGGCTCCCCCACAGCCAGGCTAATCTTTAAAAAAGACTTCCCAAACTAAAATCAGCAACAAGGAATTTACTCTATTTCTCACAATATTTAATACAGGCCAGACTCGCTGGCTAATGCTCTCATTGGCTATTGTGCTCTTGTTTTTGAGTTCCAAACCTATTCTTCCCAGTCTGCTCTGTGATAACAGCACTCTGCAGTCTGTCTGTCTCTCTCTCTCTGAGAGAGAGATCTCAATTTCCCATTTGCCATGTCAGTCTTGTGGTAACTCCCACACATTGAATCCTCTCTATTAAAATGACTGGCGTGGCTTCCGTTTCTTCTGGCTGGACTCTGACTAATAAAGTAGATGAACCAGGCTCCACACCCCTACCCCACTGGCTTGCTTCTGTCCAAGGTATCAAAAGTACTCATGACTTCGGTTCCTCCGTCCAATCAGGAAAATAGGAAACAGTGTGATGCACTCTGGGGTTCTGAGATAATAATGATGGCAGAGAGCATGAATGGTGACACAGTATCAAAAACAAACGACTTTTGGTGACCTTTGAAAATGGGTATAGAGGGAAAAAGTCTTTGCTGGTGCCAATAATGGTATCATTCCACGTGCTAGGTGCTGTGCTAATTTGCTCCAAGTAAAACACCACATTGGAAGAGCTACAATGAAAGTCCCAGGCTACCGGCTGCCAGTTTTCTAGATCTGCCTCCCTTCTGCAAAGACCAGACAGGTAAGTGGGGAGTGTGGAAGGTATTGCTACTCCTGCAGTCTTATACGTGAAAACTAACGTCAGGCTCTTCTCTCCCACTACCAAGAAGGAGCCTCCAGAAACAGATCAATCCTATATATGAACCACCTGGTGTCTTCATGAAGCACTGCTTTTTCTAATCATGTCAACCCCTTCAATAGCTTTCCCTTTATTTTGGTTCCTTAACTGTGTTTTTGTTTGTTTCATTAGTTTACAATACAATACTACAGAAGTTTCAGGAGAACAGATGATTCACACCTTGGTTACTGTGTGTATCATATCACACCTACTCCCAGCCTTCATCCACGACCCTTCCAGTTCTGGTCTATTAACACATTGGGGCCAAACCAAAGCATTTGAATTCATGCATGCATATTCCATTTTCTCCTGACTATGTGTCTGCTCTTGTGATTTCTTCAGCCATCCTTTTCCTATCAGTGTCCGTATCAAAATTCTACCCCATACTTCAAGGTCTTCTCAAAGGGTATCTGTTCCTGAAGTTTAATGCTAGCATTCACCGACTCCAGCACCACAGCCCACTCAGATGTTAACGCCTTATATTCAGTCTGTGTCATTTTCTCTGGTATCCATGCACTCTGGATGGCATAGCTTATGTCGCACTCACTTTGTATCCTTCTAGTACTTTGTTGACAGTAGGTACTTACTTCTCTTCAAAATGAAGGAATAAGTATGAGAGAGGGCCTGCCAGTGGAGATATTGCTTTGAGAGTACAGGATATTTCTCAAGAAGCATGTGCAGTTTGGTTTGGCTGAGGTCTAGGGTCTGTGCAAAGAATTTGTGGGAAACCCATATGGAAAGGTAAGCTAGGACCAGATTCTTGAAAGTCTAGAGAGGTGGGCTAAGGATTTGAATTTATTTCTTTAGGCAGAATGGCGGAATGGAAGCTTTAGGATTAGGGGGAATTTTGTATGTCAAAGATTCTCATATCGAAGTTTGAATTTTTCTTAACTGGCTTAAAGGAGCAAACTATGAGAGCTCAAGGGAAACACCTATGCAGAAGCAAGAGATATTTATTTGGAGACAAGAGAATCATTTTCAGATGGATCATAAAACAATGGAATACTTCTGAGAGACCTTGCAAAGCTATTAGGATGTTTTATAAAAGTGAAATAAGACCTGCCTTGTACACTGTGGTATGTGTAATTCTTTTATAGCAAAGAAAAGGCTAGATCGGTGTTTCTCAGTCCCAAATTTTATAACCAATAGGATACTGAAAATCTCGAATGCAGAACCATGGAGAAAAGGAAAGAGAGGAGAAGTCAAAGAGAAGACAGCAGGGGACAGAAGAGAGTGAGGCAGTGCGGAAGTCTTTATTCCAGGGCAGGTCAAATAGAATTGAAATACCCTTCCCGGAGGTTCTAGTCTTTACTCCTCTGCCCTGGCTCAGAACTCCATTCCTGGTCCTCCTATTGTTCTGTAAGCTAGTTTAACTTTCACAGAAGTTTTTTTTTTTTTTCTACAGGACTGATTATGCTGTCTTTTTGCTAGAAAACCCAAGAGTCAATGTGCTAACTGTTTATAGCTCTGGACTATGACCAAGGAGGGCTCGGTCCTAGTTTGAATCATTTCCTCCATTTCCCTCTCCATCAGATGGTTGGAATAGCCTGTCTTAAATGCACCTCCTTGGTAGGAATAAAAGTATGTTTTGGCAGTCCTTTGTTTTTAAATCCCTGGATGCCACAATGTGATACATTGGGAAAACATTACCAAGCTGACGAATGACAAAGAATCTCTGATATTCTTTCTAGATAATTTTTATCAAGTCTGACAAAAATGGTAACTAACAACACAGAATGCTGGAGATAATTAACCCGATAATCCTGATGATAAGGACATAAGTCTCAGTGTTCCTCTGGAACCTGAATAACTTTGGCCAGAGGGTTCCCTCTCAAGTCAAACTTCTTCACCCCATCCCAGAGACCACTAGACACTCCGCCCCTGGAACACTTGGAGAGGAACACTTGGTGACATTGCTGGAGTCTCCCCACATCCGAGGAAGGGTGTGACTTCCATGGCTAGCTGTCTAGATATCGGAATGAAATCAGGGACTTAAGAGTCCTCAGGGCGTGTCTGCAGGCTGCGTTCAGCAATAGATGTTTCAGCTCCAGGGCCAACTCCGATCAGTAGGGGCTGTGCGGACTATATGAGAAAGAGCGCTGTCATCTATTGGGAACCTGCTTCAGGCTGCAAGGGAAGAAGCAGTTGAACGTTCCAATATTGGCAGATCTGAGCCTGAACCAAGAGACCTGACCGAGGAGAACAGAGGAGCGGGACACTGCATTCGGCAGGGGCTGACAGCAAACTGCTATGACAACCTGACTCCTCATGCTAAGTGTCAAATAGCACGGCAACTTCTAAGCAGCTCAGATCACAGCCCTGTGGTCTTCTGGAGCTCGCTATTTAAAGGGAAGAAATTCCAGACTAAGCACTTCCAGGTTGAACTTACCTCTTTCTTAAAGCCAGTCATACACACCGGTGTAGAAGTCTCCGTGCAGAAACTGCGGACTATCTGTGACTAAGTGTATACATATGTCTATGTTTTTAACTCTCTATTTTGAAATAATATTATACTGACAGAAAAGTTGCAAAAACAGTAGAGCCTCCATATACTCCTTACCTTTCCTAATGTTAACATCTTATGTGACCATAGTACATTTATTGAAACCAAGAAATTAACGTTGATGATAAATATTGTTGGCTACTTCGTTAACCCGCTTTATATTTTACCAGTTTTCCCACTAGTGTCCCTTTTCTGGTCCTGGTCCAGGACACCACATTGCATGTAGCTGTCAAACGGCTCCAATCTGCTTCAATTTGTGATCATCTTTGAATGTTTTGCCTTTCAGAACCTTGACACTTTTGAAGAACAGTGGTGGATCATTTCTAGAATGTCCCTCAATTTGGGGCTGTTTGATGTTTCCTCATGATTACATCAAGGTTCCGTTTTTGGCAAGAATCTCAGGAAGTGTTATCTTCCTGCATGGTATCAGGCAGTTCATAAATAGGGGTGTCTTAGTGCTGGTGATGTTAACTTTGATCACTTGATTAAGATGGTGTCTTTCAAGCTTTTGCTGCCGAAGTTACTCTTTTTCTTTGTAATCAACAAATATCTCTGAAGAGGAACTTTGACATTATGCAAACATCCTGTTTCTCAGCATAATTTCACCCAATTAATTTGAGCATTCACTGGTGATCACTGTCTGCAAAAATTGTTACTGTCATAATTAGCTAATGGTGATTTAAAAAAAAATTTCCATCAATACTTCTACAGTTATTAATGAGTTCTTCTATAAGGAAAAAGTAACCTACCCTTATGTATGTATTTACTCAACCCAATTATTTACATCATGTGAACTCATGGCTATTTATTTTATTCTGTGGATTATATTTCATTACTATCACTATTATTTTATTATTCCGGATCTGACCATTGGAAGCTCCTTCAAGTTGGCCCCTGTGCCCTTCTGATATGTCCCCTATTAATTTTTTTGCTTTCTGGCACCTCAAGATATTCTAGGTCTCTCTTATATTTTCCCTGGCGCAGCCCTGGAATAAATAATTTCTGGGCACTAGATGTGCTCAATATTATGAGTGTTATTCTTCTAAGGCCCTCTCAGATGACAGAGCTAGGAAAGATGTTTGTATACTCACATATGACACACATATTTATTCTTTACCTGCATATAGATGTATATGCATATCTGTATGTATTTGCACTGATACTTGAGCTTCTAGTCCAACACCACAGGACTTACTGCAGACCCTCCTTTTTTCTTTAGAATTTTCTTCTCCAACAGCAAAAGTGCCGCTGTTATTGACAATATATCTATTTATTTGCTCAATCCTAGTACTACATAACAGAGCTTCAGAAATCTAACTTGTGGTCTTGTGAAGAAGAAATTTACTAAATAGATGACCATATTATTTGTGTACAATTCTTTTTCTGTTATCTTCCAATTTGACTGCTCCCAGAGACACGCCCTGGGAGTGTGGGGACAGGGTCCCGGGCCTCCACTCTGCTCAGGGAGGAGCTAGAGGAGGTCAAGAAGGAGACTGGTTTCTCCCACAGCCAGATCACCCACCTCTACAGCCGCGTCACCCGCCTAGACAAAAACGAGAATGGGACTCTCAGCTGGGAAGGTTTCCAGCGGATTCCAGAACTTGTCATCAACCCACTAGGGGACCGGCTCATCAGTGCCTTCTTTCCAGAGGGAGAAGATCGGGTAAATTTCCGTGGATTCATGAAAACGTTGACTCATTTCTGACCCATTAAAGATAGCTCAGAGAGCAAAGATACAAATGGCCTGGAACCTCTCAATAGTCAAAGCAACAAACTCTACTTTGCTTTCCGAGTATACGATTTGGATAAAGATGACAAGATCTCCCGCGAAGAGCCGTTCTAGGTGCTACGCATGATGGTGGGAAAGAACATCTCAGATGAGCAGCTACGCATGGACAGGGCCATCCAGAGGGTGGATCAAGATGGGGACAGCACTGTATCATTCACAGAATTTAAGGCTTTGGAGACGGTGGATGTAGAACAGAAAATGAGCATCCAATTCCTCGATTAAAAGACTGACATCAAATTCTTCTTTGCTTTCTGCTATTTAAGAAGCGCAACTTGCGTCTTCTTGTCTACCAGCCACAGCTCTACTTCATCATCCCCTCCTTCCCCAGACACTGCTGCTAGTGGACGACACCCCCACATGCGCCCTGTCTACACATACCTGCCGTTGGTGCAAACGGCTTGATACCGACAATGGCACAGCCAGTCTACTTTCCTCACCTCTTCCCCACTCACTCACTCTCCATTCATCATCTCATCTCCCCCGCATTTTGCTGCTGAGTGCCACCCATCCCACCAGTCTGGCAGAGGGAGAAGAGGGCCAAGGACAGCAAAGCAAGCTTTCACTGGAAGTAGACTGCAGCCGCACTGCCTGTCCTCCACCTTGGCTTCAGTAGGCCCCTCCACCTTTTCCCTTCTGTCCTTTGTTATCTGCTTCCCTGTCACCTGGCCTACTCTTCCCTTGATCTTTCAGTCTCTCAGCTTTTTTTCTTACACCTCCAAGTCCCCTCTGTTCTACTTAGCACCCCAAACTATGTCCCTTGAATAGATTTCTCACTTGACAAGAAGATTCTGTGGGCTGGTAGTTTCTACTTATCACATCTCATAAGTGAGCGTCTAGGATGTTTTCTCCCCAGGAATTTTTCGGGAACCAGCTGTTCTCTCAGAAGCACATGACTGTCTCTTGGTCCCCTGCACTGTCGTCTGTCATCAAAGGATTGCTGGGTAGAGATGTTCTTCTTGAAAGGTGGGAGGGGTTGAAGCAACTTTTCCCCCTGCACCTCCGGCCTCTGACTCTCCATCCGGGCCATGCTGGCCGGCTACTCCCGGGAGACGTGTTAGGGGTTCAGGGAGTAGCCATGTGCCATAGGCTGGCTCATTGTGGAACCACTGTCTCCCGCAGAATGACTGTCCTGACAGTAAGTGTGGGGACTTGCTTACGACTCTTTGAACAAGGAGGCTGGGCACCCTGGAAATCTCCTGCATCCCCAGCTCTGTGGCATAGCCTGTGTCCTTGGGGTGTTTTTCATTTTCACATTTCCAAGCAGAAGGAAGAGCGCTACGGAGGTGCCCAACTTATCTTGTCCAAAGACTTACAGAGCGTCCTCAGCATCCTGAGGGATTTTGCGTGTGGAAAATGATTCGTCAGGAAACCGCAATCAGCATCGACTGTCACACTAGCCACCTGGTTACACTGGCTTCCTACCTCTTGCAGATACTGCTAATCTCTTAGAAACACAGAGGCTGGTGGTGATGACGCAATTCTAGACCTCTGAGTAAGCCAGAGCAGCTTTTCGGGCTAAATCAGCTCGGCTTAGACCTTATTGAGTGACACTGTTGTCACCCTAATGTCTAAGTCTATTCATTCAATATTGGCCCGTGGTGACCTTTGACATTCTGACTCATCACATGCTTCTGTGCTTTGAGATGGAAGATGTGAGTACAATTCATTAGGCAGCAGATGGCTAAAGAACACCAGGCTGAGTGATAGAAAGGAGTGCGGAGCAAAAGAGTGGCCTGGTGTGATGGACTTCTGCATGAAGAATTATTTCAGCTTTGTCATCAAGTGATGCACTCTAGAAATTCTATGAAAGGGAAGAGTTGTCTGATATTTGGTACATCAGAGGCTCTTTGATTTGCATAGCCAAAGTTTCCAAGTGTACGGCTTTGGACAGTGTAGTAAACTATTTTAATGACCAGTTGTGCCTTATTGTTCTATTTTAAATTATATTGATCAATCCATTAATAAATATTTGCAGTTAAAACAAAAATGAGTACTCTCCAAAGTTACTTAGATCACTTGTTTTCTTCCCCACCTCCTTCAGTGTGGTTATGTTAGTCATTTGTTTTATTTGCTTGTTGTTTATTTTCCATTTGCGTTCTCGTGTTCTAGTTGATGCTAATTACTTATTTATTGAGAGAGGACATGTTAAACATTTCCTGGGTCGTAAGAATTAGAGATGCACAAAAATCATACCCAGAGAAGCGTCACCTTCCCACCTCCCTTCTTCCTACCCCATTCCCTCCCGCCCCTTGCTGGAAAACTCATCTCATTTGTTTCTGATTTATCCTTCCTGGACAGTCAGTTTTGCTGCGGGGCTTACTTTGAGAAAACAAACTTGTTCTAATGGGACTGGGATCTCAGAGAACAATTTGAGTGTGATGTGAATTTCATGTTGGGTATGCACGATTTCATGCACACGAGAAACTCAAGGTGAATGCAGAAACTGTGCCATCGCATCATAGCTGTCAAAGAATAGACAAAGGGCACTGCCTCACACATCTCTAGCTCCCTCAGTTCACCTGTGTGCTAAGAGCCACCCTGTCCATGCCTGCTGTTACAACCATCCCTCTGATTCTAGGTCACCCTCCTTTCAGCCCTTCATAGTAACTCACACTCCATAGGCAAACTTCAGGGCCTTTTCTGGGTTAAGCGACAGATCTATTGTAGTATTGATGTATATCTTAACCATTTAACATGTATAGAATGGTGCTACAGCTTTTTAAATTTAGGTTTCTGTGTGTGTGTGTGTGTGTGTGTGTGTGTGTCAAGTTTTTTTGCATGTTGTGTCCCTAATCTCACTGTTCTCATAAGCCCTTTGGTTTTTATTGTGCAATTTTGCAGAGTTTGGAAAAAAAAATTTTCATTAAAAACAATGTCCTAGAAAACACTCCTTAGTAATTTATAAAGCTATTCCTCATTTTTTATAGCAGCATAGTACTCCATTGTTTGGCTGTCCTAAGGTTTATTCCATCACTACATGCATACATACCACAGAAAAGGGTAAATATCACTCACTAATGGATAACTGCTTCTCAAATAGACCCATCTATGAATGGGCACCTTGGTTGTTTCCAGTATTTTGTCACTGTAAACACCACTGCAGTGAATAAACTTTTTGCATTACTGGAGGCGTATGGTTAGTGGGACTGCTGAGGCAAAAGGTAAGTGCATATGTAGTTTTGTGATCTCTCGCCAGACCTCCCTCCATCGACATTATGAGAAGTTTGCATTTACACCAACAATGCATGGGACTGCCTGTTCCCCCACTTTCACCAACAAAGCATTTTATCATGTTTAATTTTTGTCAGTCTCATCGGTGATGCCACTTTCAATATCATGGTTGTTTGCATTTCTCTAATTACCAGCGATTTTGAGCAGTTTTTCTTAAGTTTAAGAAACACTGTTATCTTTTTGTTCTGGATTATCTTTTCATTTTCATTTTCTCCCGGTTTTGGGGTTGTCATTTGACTTTGTTAATGGTGTTTGGGCATGCCAAAATGCTTTCTGTTCAAATGTATCTATCTTTTCTCTTACTGCCTCTATACTTTGAGTTAGAATGAGAAAGCCTTTCTTAGACCGAGTTCAAAGAATAATTCACCCCTATTTTCCTCTAAGACTTACATGGTTTCATTGTTTATGCTTAGGTAACTAAACGTGATCCTTTGGGAGTTTAATCTTGTGTATGGTGGCAGTATGGATCTAATTAAATGGGTCTCAACCAGGGACAATTTTGTTTCCTAAGGGGACATCTGGCATTATTCTGGAGACATTTGGGATCGTCATAACCGGGAGGTGGAGTACTCCTAGCATCTAATGGGTACAGGCCAAGGATACAGGGCCCACAGCAAAGCATTGTCCTCCCAAAATGTCAGTAGTACCGACATTGAGAAATACTTCCATTTGGTCTTACCAAATGGCTATGTAGCTGTCCCAGCATTGAAACTCCACCTTTTGTCTCAGTAACTTGGGATATCACCTTTATTAAATATTATGCTTTCACGTCTACTTGAGTTCATTTCTGGGATTTGTATTTTACTCTACTGGTATGTCTGTCTAGTCATGTGCTAGTACCACACTATTGTATTTATAAAGATATTTCAATGTCTCCTGTAGATTTCATTTCTCAGTGTTTTCCTGGTATCCTTTTTCATTTGTTTCTCCAGAAGAATTTCATTATCAGTGGATTTGACTCCATTAAAAAAAGAAGTTTATTGGCAATTTTATTGATAGTGTTAAATTTATAAATTAACTTAGAGAGAACTGAAATTTTTATAATTTTGAATCATTCTATCCAAATAACAGGAGGCTTCCTTTGATTTGAGATAGTAATTCTGTGCCTTTTAGGAGTGCTTTAAAATTTTTCTCATGTTTGGTAAATTAACTCCTAAGTATTCAATCTTCTTTGTTATTGCTGTAATTGGAGTTTTCTCGACCACTAGTCTTCTAATTGGCTATCATTTGTGTAAATGAAAGCTACTGATTTGCGTGTGTTTATATCTTGCTACCTTATGTAATTATTTTATTGTTTTAGTTTTCTGAGTCTCTAGGATTTTTCTGGTACAGTATGTAATATATATATATATATATATATATATAAGTGTATATATGTATATGTGTTAACTTCTTTGCTATTCCTCTAATTGGTTTCTTTTAACTGCATGAATTTCTCTCTCTAGTATAACGTTAAATAGTAGCCAAGATAGTGAGCATCCTTACCTTGTTCCTGACTTTAGCAGAAATGCCTGCAGTATTTCTTAATTAAGTAGAATATATTATATATATGTAAATGAAGTACCACTCAATTTCTATTTTGTCTAGATATTTTATAAAATATGGTATTGAATTTTATTTCAGGCCTTTTTGCATCTATGGAGATAATCATATGTTTTCTCCCCTTAGATATATTAATATGGTATATGATACTAATAGATGTCCTAATATTGAACCAACCATCTACTCCTGGAACGAATCCCATTTAGTCATGGTAGATTAATTTCTTAGTATTATATTATGTTTAATAATCTATTGACTACATACTGAATTTAGTATTTTTGTAACGATAGTCATGAGTGATACTGATCTTCAGTTTCCCTCCCTCTCTCCATCCCTTCCTTTCTCCACTTTGTTTATCAGGTTGAGATATCAAACCTTCATAAAAGTTTCATAAAAGAAATGGGGAAGTTTTGCTTCATTTTCAGTGCTCTGAAACAATTCATAAAGCACTGCGATTATCTGGACTTTGAAGGTTTGATTGAATTCCTCTCGGAAACCATTTGTGTTGGGTGCTTTTTCGTGGTTTAGTTTCTTAATAATTTCCTGTTTCTTCTATGGGAATTTGTCTACTTGAGCACACTGATTGTGATGGGTCAATATAAGTACTCTTTACTTTTCTAGGAAGTTTCACCTGGGTTTTCAAAGTAGTCTATTACAATTCTTAGAATTATAGATTTTAATCTATAATTTCAAAGTAGTTTCTTACAATTTTCTATAGTTTCAATGATATTAACCTTGTCTGTGCTTTCTCCCTTTTTTCTTAGTCATGCTTTTTCATACAATCAGGCTTTTGGTTAATTCATTAGTTCTACTATTTTATTATTCTCTACCACATTAATCTACATGTGTATCTTATTTTCTTTACTGTCTTTTTTTTTTCTTTTCTAGTTTTTTTGAAACTTAATTGCTTTTATATCTTGTATCGGCAAGATGGTATATAGTGCTATATGTTTTCTTCTGCTATCTGCTTTAAGTGTATTCCATAGTCTATTATGTAATGTTTTCTTTATCATTATTTTTAAGAAAGTACGAATTTGTTTGTATTCTTTTCACCTAAAAAATAATATTTAAAAATTTTGAAATGAAAAGGATTTTCTAATTTTTGTATTTGTTAGTAATCTCTAATTTTATTGTGCTGCAATCAGAAAGTGTTCATTTTAATAATTATACTTTATAGAACTTGATATTTTTGTGAACTAAATATAGTCAATTTTATGAATATCCCATGGGTGCTTTAGAAGAAGGTGTGATCTCTATCAGTGTATAGAGATCTACTGAGTTGCTCTTTAGGTCTTCTGTCTTCTTATTTTCTGTGCATTTGATCTGTCTTGTATTGAGAATGGTGTATACTATTAGTAGTGTGTTTCTACGTAATTGTCCGAAGTTTTTGCTTCATTTAGGTAGTTGCTGTGTTGTTTGGTGCATAAGTGTTTTATTTGCAAATCGTGACTTTTAACACCACAAGTGCTCTTCTTTGTCAGATTCAATGCTTTTTGGCCTGAGTTCGTTTTCTGATGCTAGAATCACCATTCCTGCTTTCTTATTATTCTACATGCTTATTATACATTTATCTATCCTTTTACATAGCCTTTGTGATTCACTGCGTTTTAGGCATGTCTTACGTTACAGCATATACTGCATTTGCTTTGTGAGCTAAACTGAAAATTTAATAGGCAACTGAAGCTCATTCCCATTTGGTATGACTGACCTATGATCTATTTTATAATTATATGCATTTTGTTATTATTTTTCTCTGTGAGATGTGTTTTCTTTGCCCTTTATACAAACCTTTCATGGCATTTAGGAAAATTTGTAATGTTTTCTAGTTGTTATCTTTATACTTATACCATTTTAATGGCCTTAGTCCTGTTTTATTATTTTAGGTTTTACAATTTGGTTTATCTGTTCTTGATGGCTTTTTCTAACACTTATTTATTGCCTATATAACAATCAAGGACTTTTTATCTTCTTGACTTCTCTCTTCTCCCCCTACTTTTCATTACATCATTTCTCTATTACAACATTCAACATTAATACATAGGTCTCCCATCCTCATCCCCACAGTAGTTTTAATCTTAGATCCACATTACATGTCTTAAAATGACATTTTCCTAGTCATCCCTTGGTTGG
This sequence comes from Solenodon paradoxus, assembly GCA_004363575.1. Taxonomy (NCBI): domain Eukaryota; kingdom Metazoa; phylum Chordata; class Mammalia; order Eulipotyphla; family Solenodontidae; genus Solenodon; species Solenodon paradoxus. The sequence goes on along the minus strand of RJWH01005031.1, from coordinate 43,396 downwards.
ATGAAGCCTGTCCTCTGGTGAACCCACACCAAGGGCTTAGGAGTACCAAATTCCTGAAGTACGCTGACAACTGCTTTTTCTATAACCTCGATACTTGAAGGACAGCTTGACTTTATACATTCTTTCATTGATTTTTAGACAGTCCTTCTATGTGGATCGACTGATTTTAATTGATTTTTGTGGCATGAGTGTGTTTTACAATAGTTCTGAGTTTAATGGCACTATCTTCTGCCAGCATATCAAGGTCCAGATATTTGAGTGTATTTCTTTGTTTCGGTTGTGGAGCAGGAATTGTGTCCTTTAAATTTTGGTTTTCTTTTGCCTTGTGGGGTTCTAGAATTACCCAATTTTTGCTTGTTTTCTCCTTTATTCCTGCTATGGATTAAATTATGTTCCCCTAATATTCATATGGTGAAATTCTATCTCACAATGTGACTGATTAGAGATAGGGCTTCTAGGTGGTAACAAAGGTTAAATGAGTTCTTAACAGCAGGATTCTAATCCAACAATGTCATGTGAGGACACAGCAGCCACAGCCGTCTGCAATCCAGGAAGAGAACCCTCACCAGGAACTGGAAAGGCTAGCGCCACTGTGAGGAAAGCAACATTTGTTGTTTAAGCTAACTTGTCCACAATATTTTGCTATAGCAGCTGGAGTGGACTAATACAGCCCCTAATTTCTAAAGGGTATACCCTTTCTCTTCCTTTTTGTCTCCCCTGAAAATGCTGTCTAAGGAAGGCTGGTCCTGAAAATACTTTCAAGTACTTTTCTTGTAGGTTATCTCCACCTAAACAACTTGTTAGTACTTTCAGACTTGGGGTAGACTTAGTTTTAGCGGTAGTTTTAGATCAACCTTCTTTGCAGTCTTTCTGAATCTACCCTCCCCCACCTTATAGCATGAAGAAACATGCTAAGATTTGGCATTTTTCTCTACTTACTTAAGAGATCATTTGATGTGATGGTGCTCTCTACCCTCAAGTTATGCTGATGGTTATATTTGGGGTATAGTTTTATTTCCCCCTTCCTATTGTTCTATATAATTTTGGGGAAGCAATATTGGGGAATGAGGACCTATAGTATCATCGTTATCTTCAGCCACTTAGAAGTCTGTATATTTCAATACACACATATACACATATGCCATCCATCTGTCTCAAACAAGCAGCCTCACAACCATCTGCATTGTAAATCTAACAGATTTTGAACACATGAAAATATTGCTTCTTACCCACACATTTCAAATGGGTATCCTCTAATGGGTTGATATATAGAATGAAAACATATAATTTGATTTGCAAGGACCTAGCTACCTATTCTAGCTCTGGCAAAGGCTCCTTGGTTTGATACCCACTTGCTATTCCCAATTAGACCACAGCCTAGACAAGGAAGAAAAATTCCCGGGAACTATACGTGGAAGCAAATCAGTTTCAGTAACTGACCCTTTTCTTTCCTTACCTTCCTCTAAATAACTACTATCCTGCCACTTAACAAGCTCATTTGCAGCCAAGAGTTTAGTTCGATCCCAGCAATTTCCTTTTCATGTGTCCCTAGGGAACACCATTTTACTATAAACTTTGGCTATTCGGTGCCCAGTCAAGCCCAAGCAACTCTTCAGGTCCTTTACCAGTCTAAAGCTGTATTTTCTCTGGTTAAGATGCTATGTGATTATGTAGATTTTCAGAAGGTTGTCCCAGTCTCCTCTCTTTAGCCCGGGTTCACAGAAGCCTCAAGTCCTAACAAAATAATCTGAAATTAATTTTCTAAAGGGAAAATATCTGAAAAGACTTAACTCTCTACCACAGGAGACAAATACATAGTCTCTGGCTATAGAATTTCAAAATGTGGGAGCAGAATAGGAGAGGTATTATCTTTTAAGGGGGCCTTTTCTTGAAATCACCTTCTTTGCCACACTTAATAAGGAAGGACTCCCAGACGGGCTTTAATTAGGAGACACTCCTTGAATTTTGAGCAGAGGGTTTTAAGTGAAACTTACCCTTCAACTTTCTGTGAATTCCCTTTGGAGAGATTTTGTTATAAATCAAATGTTAAGAACCCAAGCATCCCTGTCTTTCTACTTGTAGAAACTATGTGACTACTTTGGAATCATCATCAGATGTCGCCACACAGATAACACTGTGGCCCCTGAAAATTGCAAAACATCCCAATGAACCCTTAGGATTTCACTTCAGTGCCCTGGGGTACCCTCATCACACTGTCAACAAGGCGATACAGTGTCCCAGGCCTTTTCCCCATGTAAGTGTGTATACATACCACGTACACACTCAGATATTTTTGAGCTCATATTATACCCAATTTTATATATTGTTTAAAAATTCCTGATGCTAAAACATACATTTTCCATGTTATTAAATATTCTCTAATACTAGTTTTGATAGTGTATTCTATCCTATGACTCTCAGAATTCATGAAACTAAGTCCCTATTGTTGGACATTTAGCATATTTATAATTATTTTTGTATTGTAAACGGTGCTTTGAAGAATATCCTAGTGAATTAATCTTTGCATACACTCATATTATTGCCTTATGATAAATTCCTAGGCATAGAATTTTGATGGATTCAAGGGTATGAACAGCTTAGAGTTTTGATAAATATTGGCAAATTACCCTCTAGAAAGAAGTAACAACTTACACTTCTTCCAGTCTTATATGTGAGCATATTTTATAGGTTTTTCATATGATGGTAAGAGCTTCATTATAAGTTATTATAATATAGACTCAAGTATTCATGTATTTTAGGCACTATACTGGACACTTCACATGCACACATACCACTTAACCATATTTATGTACCACTGTATTCTTTTTTTTTTTACAGGAAAGGTGCAGGTAGGAACTAAGGTGAGCGGAGGCAGGCCGGCATGAAAAGAGAGGAGGGAGAAGAATTTTATTTCTTATATTTAGCTGTTCATCTTGGTAGTTCCCCTCTGACCCCAGGCCACAAACCTGGGTCTTTGGGATGTGGACTACGCTAGCCAGAGGTAGTGGACTTAACCACTAAGCCAAAAAGGGACGCCAGCATTAATTCTTCTTAACAACATTGTGAAATTGAGGTTTTTATCCCCATTTTACTGATAAAGAAACCGGGACTCAGAAAGCTATCATAACTTTTCCCTAATCACACAACCAAAATGTTGTTGAGCTGGCATTTAAACCTAGTTAGATCCATGACCTCATCACTATATCACTGACACTGCAGGGAATTGATTAGCTGATGATGATGATGATGATGATGATGATGATGCCGCCACCACCATCTCTACATATTGAGTGCTCATTATGCATCAGGCACTGTTTATACCTGTTACCACATTTAATCCTTGTTCCAGACGTATGAAATACTATCAACCACTATTCCTAAGGCCCTGAAATGATTCCCTTGCCCAGGATCACATAGCTCGTAAATGGTAGAGTTAGTATTCAACTCAGGACGGTTTGCTTTCACAGTCCACGCCATCAATGACCAAAGTACAGTGTAATAGCTTGCAGAGCCGTGGGGGCTGTATATCAGAATCTCTACGAATACTTTCTGAAAGGAAGAAAATCGTGACTTGATCATAGCCCACTAAACAAAAGGAGAGTTGCTGTCTAAGAAAATGTTGCATCAGCAATTTGGCCACACGTTTCCTGTCCCTGAACCGGCAGCCTTTTCACAGCCCTTGTAAGCTGAATATATCAAATAGTGTGCTATTCCAAGTCAGCTCCAGGCCTGGAGAATGGAGCACCTTCTAATGAGCTTGGTAACCCGAACCCAATTGAACAAATACATAGTGTAAATTTTTCCCAAATTATTTAGAGATTCTATTATCATTTGAAATGGGCAAACTTTCCAAAATCTGCATATTATCTGGACTCCTCTCACTGATGTTTGCTGGGTATATGATGCATGCTTATTATTATGCATCATTTAAAACCATTTTCTATGTTCTTACTTGGGTTTTTAGACATTATTAACAATTATGCAGAGTATGACAAAGGGTAATATTTTTATGTCATTTCTGCAAATGCTCAACATTCGTTTCTCCTACCTCCCCCAATAACACCAACTTAATGAGCCACAAAAAAATGTTCTAATGAAAGGGAAAATATTTTTAGCATTTTTATGCAGAAAATATCTCATTAAAAGCAAATGCATCAGCAAGCAGATTTGAGCTTAATAAGAACTTTTGTGAAGCAGGGGCTCTTAGCACTAATCACCAGCATGTATGACTGCTCTCTGAAGACCTAGAAAGCCCGAAGAGGCTCTTCGCTTCCCTTCTCCCTGGGTGACGCTGCAGCAGTGTCGTGACTGTGACATGGCACCTAGCAGACGCTTGAAGAGCCTGATGAACAGGAGGCCTACCACTCACAAGTAGGGAAAGTATTGATTGCCCCATGGCGCTCGCAGTTTGATCAGATATGTTCTATGATGCAGACGCATTAGATGAAGTCTGTTTTCAGCTGGATGCTTGGCATCCTGTGACCCAAATCTTTTGTATCTATTTTGTATACTGTAAGAGCCATAAGGGGGCAGGGTTTTAGTCAGTCAGTGTAATTTAATTTTAGATAAAATCTTCAACTTGCACCCATGCTGTTGCTAACTTCCTCAGACACTGGGCCTTGAACCAGAAGACTACAGGAGGTCCAGCCTTTGGAGTAGGCCATGGGGCTGAGTTGGTCCTAGAAACCATAGCCCCTCACTTCAATGCTGTCCCCCTAAGAGGCACAATGTGCTCACCTGCCCCCACAGTGGTCCCAAAAGGCACACCTGGGCTGCTGGCCATGGCAGCAGCGGCTGGAAGGCATCTGCGTGTTCTGAGCTGAGCTCACCTTCACTGTCTGTGATCTCTATGTGGGGGCCTGGGCTCAGTCACAGCTACACCACCCAGGCAAGGCTGAAGTCACCAGTGGTGATGCCATCACGCTGGTAGTTAGTTAGCCTGCAGAACTAGCCTCCCCGAGAGAATGGAGAAGCCTGGAATGATGAGATGCTGTGCCCTCCAATGGTCATTTTCATCACATTTCAGTTCTTCCCCAGCTTGCCGCCATGAGTCAAGCAGCCTGCCACCTGACTAGCAGTAACAGCAGTGGCAGCAGCAGTCCACATTTAACGGGTTTACTCTGCGGGGTATTATGCTAAGCTCCTTCCAGGCCTTACCTGATTAACTCTCAAACCCTATATATCAGGTATTATTAATATCCCCATAGCGCAGATGAGGAAACTGAGGGCAAAGAAGGGCAGTGACCTGCCCTAAACCCTGCAGCTTGTATGCAGAAGAAGGAGGATTTGCAGCACATTTCCCCTGATGTAGAGTTGGTGACTATTTCTTTACTGCACTGCGCAACCGGTTAACTACAAAATCGATCTGGATGCCCCACTCGATTCCAGAAAAGAGGCATTCCTTCCAGAATGACTGGGGCAGACAACTCATTCCTTCCAGAATGACTGGGGCAGACAACTCATTCCTTCCAGAATGACTGGGGCAGACATTCAGTTGTTCTCAAACGCCCACCATCTGTTCTCTTCAGGCAACAGCGGTCTTCACTGGGGGGAAGCGACTCTGAGACCCACGCAGGATGCCCGCGCGCCCTTCGGGCCACCAAGCTCACCGTTAAGAAGTGCCGGTCCTTAGCTTCGCGCCTCCTCTGGCTGTGAGCTGGCGGGTAGGCCGGCAGCGGAGGGGCTGCTACCGAGAGGGACGCGGCGGCTCTCTGCTCCCGGCGGTCGCTCCGGCTCCGGTGTTCTGGGGGCAGAAGAAGCGATAATGGAGAGACACACCTGGCATTTTCCATTTCTCCATCCCCCTTGGGAGGATGAGCAAAGTGCTGGGGACAAAAGTGAGATTTTGCTCATCTAGCTCATTTGCTTAGAAGTAAGAGTTTCACAACGTTCTGAACCCAACTTGGACTTCACATGAACTTGGACACCTGCATGTCAGTGGGTCCAGCTCTGCTCTGCACGACGATGGCTCACTCTGAGACTGCAAAAAAGCAGTATATTTCTTGGCGTGTCTCCTTTCAAAACAGCATCAGCAAAAAAATAAAGTCCAGAACAGTGGTGGAAAAGCACTGACATCCCTGCTGGGCGGACAGTCCCCAACCACCCGGGATGCCGGCCTCTCCGATGGGGCGCGGACTATCCTGGCTTCAGGAGTTGTGCCAGTTTGTAAAGTGTTTGGTAGCCTGAAATAGGACATAGTGGGAGTATTTACATCACAGAGGCTGGCAAGCACTACACATCATGGTTTTTATTTATCTGTTGCACGGCCCTGCATTTTGAGGGAGACTCTCCCCAGCATGCCGCTGCAGCCATGTAAGCCCTGTCATTCACAAGACTCAGAGGGCCTTGAAATACCAAACTCCTAGAAAAAAGTAAAGGGGGTCTCAATAACAAGTGTTCATCTGATCTAGGAGTAAATCTACCTCCAGAAAAAGCCAAGAATGGCCCCGTGAGACTGCGGTGCTCCTGACTTCATAACAACAGTCAGTGAGTCCCAGAGCACCCTGCCCAAGGCCCCAGCCACCCCAAAGGCTGTCACACCCAGAGCCTGCATCTGGGGACCCCCTCAGGACCGAGGTACACATTTGTGCAGGGGGTATCTTCACCTGCCCTTCAGTTATTGAAATTTGCCATTTCTCAGCTCACCTACACAAATAACTGTGGTGCCTGCTACTTGCTGAGCGATTGTCATATGTCCAAGTGCTTTGCTAAAGCTCCTCCTTGCATCATCTCAACTGCACTGAGCAGGCAAGGCCACCGGTGGAGCTGTCAGAGGCACACACATGCCCCAGCGCCCTGCCCTCGACCACTACTTGACTGATCGCCTGTACACGACCAAAACACGCCTTTTCACTCATTAGAGCTGGACTGCTTGGGCTTGATGGCATTTGGTGGCACTTATATATCGTATTACATTCCAATTCTTTGGACTTTGATGATATAGAGTATTTGCAAATTTATAAGAAATTACTTACTTCCCTCCATGTTAGGAAACAGAACTAATTACTCTGACCCTCGAGTGGCGTTAAATGCCCTTTCTCCAAAGGCCCTAGGGTGCCCAGTGGCCATTTCATCTCTGTCATTGTATTGACCCAGGTGAGGAGCTCTCTGTGGTGGCTGCTTTCACTAGAAGTCTGCCCCGAGTGGACAGACTATAATTTATTCAACTTTTAATCTCTGCGCCCTGCTGCACCGGTGATATGAGTGCTTTCTCACTGTTCCCTGAGTGACTGAAAGGCTGAAAGAATATGTTCGTATACGTCTAGTCTTTTCACATCAAGCAGATTCCGTATCCCCCTCTTTCTAATGGGCTGTGTTGTTGGGACCCACGCCGTTAAGTCCTCCACATCTTGTCGCTTGCTCTCTACTGGCTGCCTAGGGCGGCCCTTCTCCTCGCTGGCCTTTCCTCGCGTCTGCAGGCTAACCGAGAGCTTGAGTGCTCCCCAGCATTCTGACTCCTATCTGTGTCTGATCGGCTGTCTGTGCCTCCCTGTCTGAGCCGCTGATTTAGTAACAGGAAAGCGTGGCAGTACCCCTCACCTTCCTCTGTTTTGGACAAATGTCAATTCTCATTCACAACCAGACAAAAGTCCTCATCGCCATGTGGCTTGTCCTTGCCCAACTGTGTCCACAGCCAATGTTCACCAGGAAGATTTTTTGAGATAAAGTCTTCCACGTTCCAGTGTCTACCCCCAGCGCCACCTTCATTTTTTCTTTGCAAGCAAAACGCTGGGCTTGTGTACATAGGCAGTGCATTTTTAAATTCGTGACGAAGGGGAGAATGCAGGTGTCAGAGGACAGGAGGGTGAGAGGAGAGTCTGGAGGGTCACACGAACGCAATTTCTAATTCAGTTGCTCCCTCCCACACTTTCTGAAATGTATCACCTTCATTTGCCCTAGGCCAGGAATAGGCAGGTACTAATCCTTTTTTCTGGTGGAGAGGTGGGGAGACCATTTGTCTACTAGGCCCTCAAACTGCAAAGTCCTCTCGGTTCTTATTCATTGGAACAATGGAACTTGGAACTCAGTCCTGAAACTTGAAAGGGAAGAACATAGAAAATATCAGTATCTCTTTATAACCTCTTCGAAATCGCTCTCCCTATCTTTCAAACAGAAATGACGGTATAATTTAAAGCCATTATTGGCAAATGGGCAATAAAGAATCACTAAGAAAAAAGGGGTGGGGGGAGAGGAATCTGATTCCAACTCATTTGAAATTCATGGAGGTGCTATTTCCTCTGGGGGGGTCTTCCCTGAAGCGCCCTGGCCATGTCACTGTGTTGAAATGACTTGGATACTGGTCTATCTCCCTCACTAGACCAGGAATTCCTTGTGGGTAGTGACTCTATTTTTTTTACAGCCTTTATAGACTCCTAGGTTTAGCACAATGCCTGGTCCTTAATAGACTTTGTTGAAGCACCTGCAATTCAGCAGATCTTGAAAGCAGCCAATCGCTAGGTTCTGATCTCAGCCCCCTGTTCCCTCCTGACAGCCTCACCTCTCAAAGGAGCTCGCTGGCGGCCTCCCCTCTGTCCTTCATTATCCACTCCTACCAGGTAGAAGCCCGGAGATTCTAGCTGTCTAAACAGAGAGCCCACAGGGAGGCTCACTGCGGCATTTGTGAGCCAGGCCCTAGTCTGGCAGGCCACCAGGTGGCAGGAGTGGCGTGCTGCTGAATGAACGGCTGAGCCACTGTGTTTTCTTGGACAAGGTTGAAAAAAAAGTCACTTTCTAATTTTAATTCTACACTGCATGTTTTTAATTCTCTGATGCCTATAATTCCTGTTTATGGCCCTCTGCAGTGCTATTAAAACTACTACACCCAAGATTTGCTATTGACACAACCACAAAGCAAGCCAGTGTGTGGAGAGCAAGACGCAGCTCCACTCTCCCTTCCAGCCCCCAGGAGGCTCCACAGCCCTCTCTCAGCCCCAGGAGGAAGTTCCCAGAAAATTGATATTGGCATTGGCTGCTCCTCGGTTCTGCCATTAAGTCCAAACCTGACAACGCAGTGAAATGTGATCGTTTGCTTGCAGCTTAATGTGATCTGGTTGAATCCGGAAAAATCTAATCAGGGATGACTTATTAATAATAATAAAGGGATAAAAATAAAAATAATTATGTCTAAAGGGCTAACGTTACTCAAGCTCTCTAATGATGGGATAAGAGAAAGTATTTCATGAAAATGATCAGATTCCTCCGTAGTCATTCTGTGCCCTCAGTGCTCAAGCAATTTTCTGAAGAGTTTGATTCAGCTACGCAATTTTCCTTCGTGGACCTCTACTGGACGCCGGGTTTATGCTAAGTGTTTTGAATTTAAAAAATTAATAATCCTTGCCCTTGAGTTGGTCGTGGATTAATGGCAGGAGACAGGCAATAAATGGTTTAGTTATGATATAAGATCGTAAGTGGTCTGATGGGTGGAACACAGAATATTGGGGGAAGACCGCCTACTCTGGGCTGCAAAGGGATGGCCGGAGTGTTAAGGAAGATTTCCAAAAAGGAGGGTTGCACTCAACATGTGCTAAAGGAGAACTTTTAAGCATCCTATGAAATTGAAGTCAATGGTAAGAACACTAGAGATGCTTCTAGACAATACTGCTCATGGTTCTTCATTATAAGTGTCACAGAATTTGCTGCTAAGAACCACGGGGTTTCTCAGAAACAATTCCACTAAGGTAGGTAAGCTCTTCCATTAAAAGGGCAAAAGATCAGAGACAGGGGAAAAGGGAGATGAAATATATAGAGAGAAGGAAATAAACTAGAATCAACATTTGTCATTTGATGTCTCCTAAGGAGATAGGGACATTAACATGTTTGCTTGAACTCTAATCCTTTTGCAAAATACTGTTCCTTGAAAGAGTGTGGAGAATTTGGAACAGTGACACAAAATATACAGTCACCATCTATCTCCAAAGCGAACATCTAAAGGCCAGAAAGGCAGGCAGGACAACTCCTGACCTCCAGTTTAGGGTACTCTAGACGGAGAGTGCCAGTTTTTCATTTTCTTGTCCTAAGCCGTGTGGTTTCAAGGCACTGGAAACTAACCAGTGGCAGAACATATCATTGCTTGACTGTCGTGTGCTTGTCTCGGGCTTTCTCGGAACTCTGAGAGAACAAGCTGACAGATCTATTTATCTCCCCGGCACACAGTGTAGTAAGGACGAGACAGGCTCTGGCTGGGGGTCTGGAGGTCTGCTGGGGCCCTGGCGCTGATCTCACCTGCTGTGTGCGACCCGAGCCAGTGCCCTGGCCTTTCGGCCTCCACGGGCTCATCACAGAATGAGCTAGGTTACTGGGTCACTCTTAGCACTTAAAGAAGAACGTCCTGGGGATGCTAGTGCCCATGAGGCATATGGGGTGTCCTACACAATGACCCAGCGTCCCAGGTCCCAGGTCCCACACACCCCCTACCAGGATTTTTTGAAAGGGAAAAGCTTAGAGCCTATTGGTCACACCCAATACCCCTTTCATTAAAATCCAAAACTGGGTTTGCTTTATGTTGAGGCTCATGTTTAATATGCGCTAAAGTCACCAGCTTTACTGCCGTGTCCAGCTGCCCCATGACTCCGTCGTGTCTCCATGCTTTGTGTGCAGAATGGCCTCTGATTGTCTTCACTTGCTCCAAATCGACTTTGGATAAATGGAAATAGCTGGCATTTACATGGTGCAAGTAATAATAATAGCGTAGCAGCACGTTTAAAGCGTGATGCTGGCTGTAATTGCCTGTAGGCTGCTTAGATACCCATGCATCTCAGTACAGGTAGAAAAGGGGACATTTCAGAGGCCTTGCTGTACGAGGGCAGGTGCTGAGACTGATGGGACAGGAAGCCCAGGCCGGGCAAGCCCCCAGCTCTCTCCCTCAGAGGCCCCAGCCCAACGGTCACCTCGGCGCAGGGCTTGCAGACTCTGGCGGGCGTGGCGGTGCAGCTCCTCCACGCAGGGTGGCCTGGTGGCCGGCAGGAAGATGTTCCTCTGCTGGTGCCACGGCGCGCGGTAGTACACACTCAGCTTGCTCTCGATGTCCAGGTTGGAGACGGCTGCAGAGAAAAGCAGGAGAATGGCGTTACTGTATGTCCTTAGCTTTAAACTGTGCATCTGGCAGACTCTGGAGGGGTGGGGAGGTGGAGGGGCTCTGGGCAGCAGGAGTCCAGACTTCTGCATTCACATGAGGGACTCACTCAAGGCCAGGAAGAGGTTTGAAGTTTACAACAAGGAGAGGAACAGCCTTTGCCCCCAAACCAAGGGAGGGGAAACCCCAGGATGCCCACCGTCAGCTGGGAACTGGCTAACTTCCTCTCCACACTTGCATTTTGCACTCTCTCATCAACCTGGACACACCCCAGCCGGCCATGCTCAGCATGCTGCTGGGCTGGGGCTGGGGCTGGGGAGCCCTGTCTCCCAAGAGAGTGGAGAAAATCTCAGCCATGAGTCAGAAAGTTTGCCCCAGCTCCCGTCTTCTGGCTGCAGGGACTCTAATTCTGCACGTGTACTGCTGATGCCTACCCCTGGGCCTCCTTGCTGTGCCCTGTGCCCTCTGACCTATGACCCTCACTGTTTTTCCTCATCCTGCCCGCTACCTGCCAAGTCCATTATCTGCATCTTTCAAAGCATCCCTCAGTCTCTAGGAGCGCAAGAAAGTGAGCGGGATGGTGACAGGGAAGGAAAGCGTGGTCAGTGCTGGGAGGAGAGAGGCGCGGTCCTTACAACTCAACCAAGAGACCAGGGAAGGACACCTCCTTCCCCCAAATGCAGCATTTAACCCATGATGTCTTCACACACACTAAGCGGAGGATGGAGATTCCCCCATGGGTCAAAGCTGCTTTCTGAAGCAAGGAGCTGCTCTGAGCAGGAGGGACTGCTGCTTGGAAGAGCCACTGAGCAACCAGGCAGCCTGCCAGCCCCCAAAATGGCAAGAACTGGCTCTGCCTGCGTCACCCTCCAGTCCAGGTCCACCCAAGCCACCCTGCTTGCGATCGCCTCTTTCCACTTCTTTCCCAGTACGTGATGTGCTTGCTGCTTGGGACTGTGGATCTCAGGTGCCAAGACTAACTCCCCACTCTCTTCCTGCACCCCAGACAATCTTTTAGCATCTATCTGATCTGTTTGCTTTGGATGTCTGGGTTACCATCTTACTCTGTGGGGGGAGCCTTACATAGAACCAGATGCTCTACCTCCAAAGCAGAAAGGCAGATGAAAAAGAAGGGAGATACTTTGGTAGAAAGAAAATAGAGGAAATGCAACCTGACATTTAATCCCCCATTACTGAATTGATGGCAGTTATTTGTTTGGCAGTTATTTGGGTTTTGTTTTCTAATACCGTCTTCAGTTGTGTTTTTTGTAGAATAATACGTCGTATCCGCAAGAACAACCATTAGCAACAAGACATTTCGAGAGATTTCACAGCCACAGCACAGACAGGGTCAAGGGGAGATGCCACACCTCTGAAACAGTGGGGTCAACAGAAATTCCTGTGATGATGAAATGCCCCATTATCTGTGCTGTCCCAATGTAGTAGCCACTAGTCACATTGGCTGTGGAATACTTAACATTTTGAAGCCTATTTAATTTTTGTTAATTTACATGTAAATGGTCCTAAGTGGCTGTTGTCTGGGACAACCATATTCTCTCACCTTCCTACAGATCAGACGATTCCCTTCAACTCCCGGATTACTTTCCTGGGTAGGGAGAGTATTTTCACGTGGCACTCTAGATGGTCAAAAATAAAGGTGGCAATTTTTCTCTCCTGAGTTATTCTACAACCTCAACCCTTTCCTTAGAAGCTATAAGTGTTTGGTGAACCAGTCAGGGGTCACTGAGGCCCGAGGGCGAGAAAACCTATGGGGAAATCACTGAAGGAGAAGTCAACCTTTCAGGCCTTAGAGGAGGCGTGGGAAGCCTTGGGGCAGAAAAGGCAGGCTCTACCTGGATCAGAGCTTTTTCCTTCTCTCAGGTGTGAAGGAAAAGAGAATGCTCAAGACAGAACTTCATTTAGCCACCCTTAGAAGAATGTTCTGGTTCTGTGACCAGGACTGACTTTCAAGTCAGCCTCTCCCTGGATGCAAAGGTCAACTCTCCATTCCACAGGGCAGAGGTCATCACCAAACCTAATAGAGGTGGCTGTGACTTCATGTGCTGGGTGACAGCTGGGTGAAAGGCCAGAACAGAAAGCTTGTGTGGTGGAAAGAAGAGGCATTTTCAGTGGGGAGTCCCAGAAGTAGAGGGGCTTCTGAGTATCTCCTCTCCCAGACACATCAGGAAGGCAGGGCTAGGACTCTGGGCTGGTCCCAGGTGATTTGGTGGTAGACCAGAAGACTCTTAGAATCCTCCATTTCCTCAGCACTACTCACCAGAAGCTCAGGGGGTTCACTTTTGATGGCCCCTCAGAAAGCACATCAGGTGGCTGTGCCCATCAATCTTTATGTGGGGAAGGAGTTGAGCTCAAGATATTTAAGTCAATGTTGATCTGAAGAGAAGACTCATCAGAATACTTGACAAAAACACAGGTTCCAGTGCACCCTGGGGGCTCAGGCGCTAAGCCAGCAACTGGGGCACAGACCTCAAAAAGCCCAGGGACCCGGGTTCATGACCCGGGGCTGGGGGAACAACCAAAAAATGAACAAATGAACATGCTTCTTCCTCTCTCTTCCTTCCTGCCTATCTACCATCATTCCTGCCTGGCTTCTTTCCTTAAAAAAAAACAAAACCAGCACCTCACTCCCCCCCAAAAAAACCTCCACAGATTCTTGGGCTCCAATCCAGATTTCCTGAACCAGAATTTCTAACAGAGAAGCCAGGTAATCTCTGTTTGAAAAGAACCTCTAGATTATTTTTTAATTATCAGGCAAGTTTGAGAAACACAAAATGTTACCTGGTGACACCCTGGGATCTTACAGGAATGAAGGGAGATAGGCAACATGGAAGAAGGGAAGAGACCACTGAAAAGGGATTTACCCAAGGAGCATTTGCCCAAGAGCTATTGTGTCCCTGGCATATGCTGAGAAGGAAGCACAGAAAAATCACACAAGAATCCCCTCTTTCATGCTGAGTTCTGTGAGAAATGGTTTAGATGTGAATCTCCCTGGAAGAAGGATCGGGAGAAGTCACCGCTTCCTGAAAGCATTAGCAGACTCCTGTTTTCACAGTATGAGTTTCCCTAGGTGTGGGCCTACGACCTTTAGACTCAAAATGCTCCAAATACTGAACAGAGTACCGTTCCCACTCCCCTACCTGCGCCTTTCTGCAGTAGGTAATCCCAAATTAAATAATGAGCATATCATAAAATAAATACAAAGAAGCTCAGCAAAATTTTCTTTCTTCCTATGCCCACCGGGCAGGCCAGTGCTGAGTTTCTGGGCCTGTGGCTCGGCCTGCTGCTTGGGACTGTGGATCTCGGGTGCCAAGACTAACACGCGAGTCCTAGCACAGACAGCAAGTCATGGCTCTTGGGAAGGACCAGCTCTCACGACAGCAGCATTCAGGGCGAGGAAGCGTCACCTCTCACCATCCAAAGTTTTCTTCTATAACGAATTTCTGCCGCGCATTAGCAGGTGAACATCTCAGTCATCAGCTGCCACAACAGTGTTTGTCTCTTCGACAGGGAAGGGAAGGAAAGCTGTCTAATGCGCTGGCTTTCAGTTTTGTCCTTTGGTTACAGAGCATTAGCCAGTATCATGTGTCCACCGGAGGCAGACAGGCAGGCACTAATGGAACTCTTCCAGGGAGAACTATCCCATTTTCCTTCTTTAAAAAAAAATTGATTCCTTTTCCCAAATAACAGCTCAATGAAAGTTGAATCCACTCACTCATTCAGGAACCCGCTGCCCCACATCCACCTTCATGTTCATCCTGCCCCCTCCTCCTTCTGGTTCAAGTTGAGTCAGGCGAGAACGCGGGCTTCATCCCGCAGCCATGCTTATTTTCATAAAAATGATATAAACAGAAGCAAGAAGGTTTCCCTTGTGCTTACTGGGACACACCCAGGGACTCCTCTGTGATAGGCAGGTCTCTCACCTGGCACCCATGTTAGCTGCTCTCCGCTGTTCATGCCCTGGGTAGCTTCCTCTCTCGGAGTGTAGGGGAACCTGTGAGTTAGGTTACTCTACATGGCAAGGAAGATTTTAAGATCCCTGCTCAGGTGACTGAGCTTATCAGGAGACAATTATCCTGGGTAGATCTGGCCTAAGCAGGGGATGCCTTTGAAAAAAAGACAAGAAGCCACAGAGATACTCTTCTCTTGGTCTGGATGAAGCGAACTCCCGCACTATGAAGATCACGTGGCAAGTAATGGCCGGCAGTCCCCACGCGCTGATGGCCTCCATCTTTCTAACAACCTCCAAGAAGGGAATTCTGCCACAATGAGCATGACAGAGGCCCCAGGCCTCAGACGGGAACTCGGTCCTGGCCAAAACCTTAATGGCAGCTCCATGGGACCCTGAGTAGGGAATTTTGTGCCCAGACTCCTCACCCACAGGAGTGGGTGACCACTAAACTGGTCAATGGGTGTTACTTTAAGTGTGGCAGTTTGCCTTGCGATACTAGAAAGTGATTACACCCTCCCATTCTTATCCACTGTTCTAGAGACGGTCACTTGCCATGTCAGGCACTCGGCCCCTCCTCTCTTCCTGACGGCTCTGCAAGGAAGGGGCGGATGGCGGTACAGCATGGGTTACAGTGCCATGGGGCCTCAGGCCTCAAACGCATCCTCTACAGCAGGGAAAAGGGGTATGTTGTTCTCTCTCTCCTCAGAGTATAGGCGCTTCCAGGAAGCTCCAGCCACATGCCAAGCTCTAAGCCAAGACACATTCTATTTGTGCTGTCTTCCCACGTCCCATTCCTAAATCAGGAAACAGAAGCTCCGAGAAGGCATGTGCTTTTCCAAAGTCACACAGCTGCTAAGCGGAAGATCTGGAATTACAAACCATCTCTGTTTGGTTCCATGCTGCTGCTCTTTCCCGAACCAGTACTGACATGTTTGTCCAAACTAAAGCTGACTGGGGGCGTGTGGCATGGGCTGTCTGCCACATAAGAAGTATCTAGTGCTCAGAAGTGCTGCTTCTGCTTCCCCCACAGATTGGGCGGAACGGAGAACTGAGGGCGTCTTTCAGAAAACACAGAGCGGAGTTGGCCTACTCCAGAAATACAAGCGGCACCACAAACGCATACCACAGAACCAGCTACTGGAAGGAAATGCCCATGTAGGAACATCCATGAGGCAGGGAAAAGTCTTTGTAGGCCAAGCTTAGCCCATCCCGCTGTGGAACTCTGGGGTAAGGGAATTGCCCGGAGCTTGAGTCACAGTGATGTCTCGAAAGCATGGGTGTGATCACTGGGTTCCTCTGAAATGAGCTGACTTGGAAGTTGAGGAGAACTAGTGGCCGATGGGAAAGGCCAATGAGCTCTAGGGCAGAAGGAGGCTCTGGTTTAGGAACTAGCAGCAAAGGGGTAGAAGCGGGGACAAATATGCTCTTGCCTGCCTCTGCAAACCCCAGGCCCCGTCCTCCCTTCCAGGGGAGGCGCTGACTGAAGTCTGCCTTTCCTGGTCTCTAGGGAGGGTGGCCTTCAAGTGACATCAGCCTAGCAGGGGTGATCCTCAAGTCTCAAGCTGCTAGGCCTGCCACTGTCTCTGCCCACGAGACTCCTTCTTTCTCCCAGTCTCTCAAGGCCTTAGAAGTCGGAAGGTGAGAGCGCAATCAAAGTTCCAAGGCTGCGTGTGGTGAAAATGTCAGGAAAATGGTCAGAGTGACTCAGAAATTGAATTCCTACCTCTCTAGGGGAGTTGGGGGGGCAGTTCCTACAGAACAGACTGTCCACACACACCTTGCTAATCTCCCTTCCTCCCATCACGCCCGCCCTCCTCACACGGCTTTCTTCCTGGGAACACTTCTCTCCACAGACCACCCAGTCTGAGGCCCAGAGCACTGAGGGGTGTGTTAGCTTGTTGATAAGTTAACGCGCATCTGAAATAGCCCATCACAGATAAGTTGCTGGTTCGTCCCCCAGTCCCTGCGGTGCTGAAGTCCCCTCCTCAGCAACCCTCTGCTTCGTAGACAAGATGGAAATCTACTCGGGGTCTCTTGCGGCTGTCCGGGTTCTCAGTGGGGGCGTGTGGAAGGGGACTTCACCAAGTAGCCCCCTTCCTTCCCGCCTGCCCACCCTCTCATGGCAATCATCCCTTGACCATGCTGCTCAGCCCCTGCCCTGCAGGTCAGCCCAACACCACAGCCAGGTTCCCACAGTCTGTCCCTGCTGGGTCTCCTTTCCTGTAGCAACACAATAACCCAGATGTGCTCCTCGTGGCAGACACGCCATCCCCTGTGAACCTCCTCAGCCTCAGAAACATCTAGGCTTCCTGACCTGACAATGTCCGGTGCCCCGCAACGTTCCAACCCCCACCGGAACAGACCCTGTCTATTTATACACTAAAAAGAGCTAGAATGAGTTTTCCCAGAGAAATGTCTCCTCGTCTTTGAAAACCAATCGATGCTTTGCGCACCGGAAGATGTTTCATGACCACGGTTCCCACTGTTTGAAGGGCCGGGAACTCCACATCCCCACCGCTACCAGTGACGGTTTGGACTTTCTGCTCGCCCAGGCCGCTTCTGCTCCATTGTGCGCCTACTCTGTCCCTGTCGTCAAAGCGAAGTGAGCCTGCCTGAGTCACCAGAACGGTGTCCCGGCTGTGGCAGGGTGCGCTGGAGAAGGCCGCTGCGCGCCAGCGTGGGAAGACACAGCATCTGTGGGTCTGGAACAAGTTGCCGAGCTCTTTGGTCTCTGTACCCCCCTCTGTAAAGTGGGTAGCCTTTGTCGAGGTGGTTCTGAAGCCCCGGGAAATGATAAAGTCCTTGCTGCATCAGCCCTGCTTATTAAATATTAGTTCCTTTTTCCTGGACTGGGAACAAAAGAAGATCAAGAGGTCAGGATTGGGGTCCAAGTTCAAAAGAGGAAAGTCTGGAGCGCGCTTCCAAGTTTCTTATTTTCCTGTCTTCCGGTAAGTGAAGTGTAAAGACTGAGGTCACTGGAGAAAACTCTTCCGGGGTGGGGGTGGGGTCTTCTAATCTGGAAACACGGAGGAGGGTGGCCTACAGCTGGGGCGCCTGTGAGCTGACAGGGCAGATCCCCAGTCTCTGTTGCTGGTTGACTCCTGCTGAAATTCATTTTGATGACTGGGATATCCTGATCCTCCAAGTCACTGTCGGAGCTGCAGCCCTACACATTCTCCTTAGAAGCCATTTGTAATTTATTCGCTTATCTCCAGGCCATTCTGCTGCCATGTTCTACACCAAGCACATCCTCCAGAATGTACGGTAAGCATGGAGCCATCTGTCATAGCTCAGCTATTGTTTTAGGAAACTTCCTTTAGGCATCTAAGTGGAGTCACTGGGCTCTACTGCTGGAAGGGGCCTAGGAAATTATGGAGTTCTGTGTTTTTTCAAAGCATGAGGAATGACGCATGAGTGCACTGTGAAATCCATTCACCAGGTCAAGACTGGCATTTTTAAAAACAATGACGTAGAATAGAGTAGAACTAAAAATACCACAGTGCACTGCATGGAGTAAGTATTGTTTTGTGAAGCTATTGTTTCCTGTGTGTGCATAGCTATGTGTGTGTACCGAATTGTGATGTAAAAAGGTGTCTCATGCTCTGGGTGGTAGTCAACATGCTGAAAGCTACAATTTAGATCACCTCGCTCATGGACTGATGCAGAAATTGAGGTGCAAGGATTGTACCCACAATCACTGATATGGAAGAGGCAGAGCCCAGATTTCCTGACCCTGGAACCATGCACTTCCCTTGACGACCTCTTCCCATGCCAACGGCCAGTCTGCTGCTGCGCCCTTCATCTTAGTTGTTACCGGTCATTTCTAGTAGAATGGCCTTCAAAATAACCCACTCTCAACTATTCTCTAAGTGAGCAGCCATTTTTATTTTAGGATTCCAGAAGTGCTTCAGCCCAGGGAACAAACAGATTCCCTGGGATGCTGACCACATATCGAGCAGCACTAGTTTAAAGAATGAGAGACTGAGGCAACAAGGTATGTATTAGAATCATATTAAATGACTACTAGTCAACCATTTTTATCTACAAAAACACTCACTAGCACAATCTAATAATTTCATCAACCCCAAGGTCGTCTTTACCAGAGGGTCCATAATACTCTTAGATGGTGGTAAAAAACTTGCTCCCCAGTCACCTGGACTGGAATGGCCAGTCCATCACCGAGTCTTGACATATTTGTGCCAGTTTTCGAGGCATGCATGCCTGAGCTTCAATCAGAGTGGGAAGGATGAGAGCTTGGCTCAGCTCTTACTTCATCAGCCCCCAACCCTTACAGAGACACTGGCAGCTTTTTGCAAGTTCACAAACAGGTTAGAATCTAAAAAAGATGATCCTAATCAGAAATAAGGAATTTGATCTATCAGGAGAGCCCAAAGGACAGTTGAGAAACAGATCCAAGATTCAGAAAAGGGGGATTATCGCAAATGTGTTTTTATTATTCACAAAGAACTTAACGAGGCCAGTTAGAAGGAAGACCATGAGTCCCCGCCTTTAGGACTCTTGAATTCTTGGAAGCAGGAAAATGGAGAGGAAGGAGGACACACAAAGATGCACATGATGTTTAAATCTCCTTCACTTCTGCTCAAAGTACAGATGCAATGTCATAAACACAGGCACCTATGGCTTTCCAGGGAAGAAAGTGTAGCTGAATAAGGAGAAACAGGTCATGATAAAACATGTGCAAAGCACCTTTCTATTCAGAAGACATTGCACACAGCCACTGGATGTAAGAGGAAGAGGGTGCTACTTCCTCACATGGTGTTGGACAAAGCCTCTCTGGTGTTGGACAGATGCCTTTGGCTCAGTTAAATTGTGAAGCTGTAAGAGAATTAGCACATGGCAGCCAATTATATATGCTAATAAATCTCTTCTCCTAGTAGAGGTTAGTCTCTTAAAATTTACTTAGAGATCAGCAGCAGCAATGGAAAAATGGAAAATACTTACAAAGGCCCTACATACCACCTCCACTGCACTTACTTAGAATTATTACTTGCTAATTAGTATCTTCATAGGTAGAGGAGAAGTGATGCCCTTTATTGGGTCAACAAAGAAGCTATAAATACACGAACCTGCAAGCCAAAAAGCATTCTTTTCCAAGCACCTTCCCACCCCCAAACCTAGATATTTATAATGAGCTCTGCACTCTCTATAAGACATGGCATGAGCTAAATGAGTGGGGAATATTTAACGCACACAGTATATTTAATCGAATCTGGCTTCAGAAAAGATGCGTTCTCTTGTGACTCAGTTAGCCTCAGTTTAACTGAGTCTACAGTGATACCGAGGGAGGCCTTCTCTCCATGGGCAGTGGTTCCTTCCCTCTCTATCTGCCCATGGAAGATAGCTCAGAGAATGAAAGGAAGAGGTGGGTTTACTCAGGACAAGCACTGAGACAAAGGTTCAGGTACCAGTAGTTTATTTAGGTGATACTAGGAAGCTACCATAGGGAGGCAGTGAGAGGGGAGGGGAGAGGAGGGGAGGGGAGGGGAGGGGAGGGGAGGGAAGGTGAGGGGAGGGAAGGGAAAGGAAAGGAAGGGAAGGGAAAGGAAAGGAAGGGAAGGAAGTCTTTAAAAGCTGTGCTCAGGAGCATGATACCAATGTAGAAAACTGGGGTTAGATCCCATTGGGACCGCATGTAGAGCCCATATTTTAGAGGTGAGGGAGTTGGGATATTTATCTACCTCTTGTCGTCAGACACTGGTTAAGGACTGCTGAGGTGCCAGAGCCATATTTCCCTAGTACTTCTAGAAAAGCAGGCTCCCTGGCTGGAGAAAGCCACGGTGTCCTGGGAAATAGAAATCAGGCTGCTGTGCACTGAAGTGATAAGGGTCAGGGAATACAGGCAGGACACCAATAGTCTCGGAGGTTTCAAGAATATAAAATAATCCTGACAGCACACGCACGTGCATTTTACTTGGAATGCGTCGACTGGACAGCTGACTAATTTAAAAAAATCTCCAATGCCAACATAGCTGCAAATAAATTTGTTGTCACACCCTGAGTATGGCAGTGAAAAACCCTGGTCTGAGCTTGGGATCCCGGGTGGAACATGAACTGGGAGGCCCTGGAGAAATGGCTGAAGGTAGACTGTCTTCTTTAGGGTAAGGACCAGGCCCCCTGACTGTCCCCAGTGTCCTGCCTCTTGTGTGGCACTGAGCATGTCACTGACCTCTGGAGTCATGGCAGGACTTCTAGAGGGTCGCATTGGAGAACTAGGGCCTCAGTCCCAGTGCCAGCTCTTGAAGTCTGTTTGCTTGGCCTGAGGAGGTGTCCCAGGTTCACTGCACATTCGCTGCCGCTGACCTCGAGTCAGCCCTTTCTCCAAGATGCCCTGGCTGCTCTCGGAGGGGCAGGCGTGAGACCGCTCTGCTCGCCAGGGCATTCGCTGCTTCTGGTATCGTTGACTATGCTTCCTAGATAGAGCTCGAAAATGCCTCCGAAGGTGAAAAGAAATCAGGAGTTTACACCATCATTTCCAATTCAAATCTACGATTACAGGTTTTAATTTAACTTCCTTGATTTTATAATTGATCTCTGACACTGAAAAATCTCAGTTCTTAATGAGAGTGGCATAATTTCTTCTTCGATGAGTCTCACAATGACAACAGAACTGAACTCGGTTTCAGTTTTCTTTTGTCTTCGGCTATTTTCTATTAGAAATGAACAATAAAGGGCAGTTTGCTTGAAAGTCACATGGAATGACTGACGGTGTCGACTATAATGACTGCTAAAGTTCTGTGTATTCCTTCAGGTACATAACATGAGAAAACCACGAGAGGCTCCCTGGCCACCGCATCCGGGTGAGTCTAGTTCATCAATAATGAAAATCCATCTAGTTTCCACATTTTTTAACTTACAGTTTGAGAAAACCCCCAGACCCTCATGCCCCTCCCATCCATCTGCACCTCGTGTTGTGGTATTTCGGAAACTAGTAGTTCCTTCCCTTCCCTCCCTGTCTCTTGGGAACTCTGCCACTGGCCCTGCCTCAGAGGAACCAGGCTGGCTTTGTTGAGTAGCAGCTCAGAGAAGCCCATATGGTGATGAGGAGAGCCTTTGATCTCCAGAAGACTTGAAAACTCAAGCCTGGAGGTCTTGGCATTTATCCCAGAGATCAAACACATGCATTGGCACCTGCAGGGAAAAGAGAAATGAACTAGCCTTTTTTGAATACAGAGCCTCTGATGGAAACTCCATCAGCAATGGCAGAATCTCCCAAAGGCCAGAGGCCCATCAGAAGCTCTGAACAGCCAGTCTGGGGAGGTTGAGTGGACCACACACAGGGATCAAATCACCTATGAATGACAGAGAATGAGCCTAAATACCAGGACACTAGGCCACACCATTTGAAATGGACATTTTTTTTGTAGGTCAGAATAGAAGGATAGTGTCAATGGCTCCACTTCATAGCTCTTAAATAAGCAAATGAACATCCCCAAACTCAATAATCTTTCAAAATAGGTAAAGGACACACTCCTTCCCCCTCCAAGGCTCAAGGCACGTCTGTTATGTTTCTCCTCTCAGGTTGATTTGCTGTGGATACAGTCAGAGGTGAGGGAAGAGAGGGAAAAAGTTACAGAAGTCAAGTGATTCTCGAGGGTCGCATTAGGGCACAAGGGCCTCAGGCCCCAGCGCTGGCTGACATGCTTCACAGGCTCACCCATAGACCCCATCACTCCCGGTGTACCGGAGCCCCTGTCTTATCACACTTGGGTCTGGGAAAGACAATGTGTCACCTCCTATTATGTTTAAGGTACTGTGTAGAAGTCCCTTAAGGAGAAATAGAAGCCATCAGGCCCCCAGGAGTTTAGAGCCTTGTAGCTACATTAGACAGAGCAGATGATATTTCACATGGGATCAAATGAGCACCCTGAGAGAGGCACAGGATGCCACAAAGATTCAAGAGAAATGTTCTCTGGTTTGGATTCGGGAAAGATGGAACATTGAATTAGAGGGAGGATTGATTGGTAGCATTAGCAGGGAGGCTGGGACTGCTGGAAGAGAACCATATGTACTTTCCATTTTGAGATTAAAAAAAGTGAATACTGGCAATTTCCTATGAGCCAACTCAATATGAAGGATGGAAAGGGTCTACTGGTATAGGTCTCAGAAGTTCACTGCAACTGGACCAGGAGTTGTGTGAAGCAAAAAGGGGCAGGTTAGGGACCCCTGAGGAGGAAGACAAACACTGCTCAGTGAGCACACTGTGAAAACCAGGCACTGGATTAGGCTTTTGATGTAAGTAATCTCATATAGCTCCTACAATAAACCCAGGAAGCACGTCTGATGATCTTTGCTTTGCTAAGGACGCACAGACACATTAAGAAACTTGCCCAAACGGCCCAAAGATTATAAATGCTAGCCAGGCTTGAAGCAGAATACATCTGATTCCAGGGCCCTACACCACTTTCTACCTTTCTATCCGATACCACTACCCGACCCAGCAGCAGATATCCATGTAGGAAAACTGAGGTCATCCCCTCTCCCAGAGAGGAAGACAGAAGTTACTCAGTGGAGAGCCTTGGTGGCCGGATGAGGAACTCAAGCCCAACTGGCTACATAAATAGGAATGTCTTAGTTGCCTTCTAAACAGAGCTCAAGACAAGAGATTTCCTAAGACAGAAGCAACAGCCCAGAATACTGACCTAAATGTTGTAGGTGTTCAAGTACGTGGGTTGAATGGATGTAGCTCAACTCCATTAATGGTTCAATCAGTATGTCTTGTGGCCCTTTCTGTCTTTTAATCTACCTCCTTTCTTTTCATGATCTCTTCCACCCTAGATAAATTTGATACAATATTCAGCTCAAGTTATATCTCCTTCATGAAGCCATTCAAGACCCCCAGAACCCAGATGGTTCATTCATTCATTGAGAAGTGAGTTACTAAGGACTTTCCATGTGCCAGGCACTGTGCTAGGCACTGTGATACCGTGGTGGACATGACAGAAAGAATCCTTCCCCTCATGGAGCTTACATACAGGTAGGAGACCAGGAAGCATATAGATTGCTATAAGGAAGGATATAACCAGGTAGTAATAAGTACTCTAATGAAATAAAATGGGGATGTTGGAGAGAGCAAGATTAGTGGAAGGCATGGCACAGAGGAAATGACGGTGGAGATTTAATGACTAGGAAGGCTTGGATTCTCAACTAGACATCAGAGACAGAAAGGTAAAGGTGAAAGACAGGGTCATTCCGGTGGAATGACCTCTTCTTGCAATTCTGTGGCAGTCTGGCCTAGTCGGTTACCAAAACCATTTCCTCTTCTCCCTGGGAACACAGCTGGAGTGCATTTCCCAGCCTCTCTTGTAGTTGGGTGTGGTCATGTCTTAACATCTAACAGGAGACTGAATGGAAGCAATATGCATCGCTTGCAGCATGGCCCAGAAAAACCCTCCTACACTTTCTTCAGAGTCTTGACACCTTACAAGTCACATAATGAAGATAGGAGATTCCTAAGCTATTAGAACCAGGACCCTTAAATTCCGACTAGGAGAAGAGCTACCACCAACAAAGAACATCTTCTGAACATTTTGCACGTGAAGCATAAAGCGAACTTGATTACGTCACTGAGACGCTGTGGTTGATTTGCTACAGCAGATCACACTTCATGAAGTCACAGAACTCACTGTACCATTGCCATGGCTACTCAGGTGGCCCCTACTCAAGCTAGGACACGAGTCCCATCATACCATTGGTTGACCTTTGTACTCTTATTTCATTTTTCCTTCCTACAGGTCCCATCCCCTTAACTCAGATGGTGGCAGTGCAATCGGAGGCTCGCCCCTCTTAGATGAGCGCTTTGAGATCTGCTCATCAAATGAGCTTCTGCTTTCATGGCTGCATCATGTCCATGGATGCTTTTATGGCCTTTGTGTCATTTGTACTTTTAGGGAAGGGAAGGATCAATGCTTTCATCTTTTGTCTTTTAGTTTGCTTAGAAGACAGGTTTTCTAGCCCACCACAAATGCGATCCTTATCTCAATCCTTCCTCCGATTATGGTCATTTCTGAGTTGGCAAGCTTGGGTCAATATATTACCCACACACTTTCATTGCTGATTACTTCCCTGTTAGACTGAATGCTTGTTCAGGACAAATCGTACTCCTGCTCTTTGACTCGGCACCAGGAGAGTGCCAGGCAGAGTGGGCACACAAAAACTGCCTGCTGAATGAATGAATGAATGAGGTTATTAAATGTTGTTAAATACGTGGCATGCCACGGAGAAAACCTGCAAAAGATTTTCTTCTTTAGAAAACATCTTGGAAGCCGCCCCCTCAATTTACAGTCAGCATTAACAAAAGCTTTTCCTTGAAAATCAGACGCACTGGAGTCAGGCTGGATTCGGAGTCACTTCGGGGCACCCACAGAACTGAGTGTTGTGCAGAAAGTCCCCTGTACAGGGCTCTGCTTTCCTGCAGCCCTGCTAGTGCTGCCTCACTTTTCCTCCTTTGCTCTTTCTTTCCCAACCCCGCCTCCAGATGGTCTCTGGGAACCTTCAGGCAGTCTCTCCTCATCCTGACACACACCTGCGTCGGCTGTCCAGCGCAAGCGGCGAGCACTGGGTTAGCCAACAAGTGTGCTCAGTGTGTCTTCGGGGCCAACACTCAGGGAATGTGGGGGCCCGGGAGTGGCAGGAGCGCTGCCCAAGCTAAGAGAAGTCCCAGTGTCCTCACAGCAAGTCACCCATCCTCCCCGGGAATCTCATCCCCCTGCACCCTCCTGCACCCTCCTGCTCTGCGTGTCAAATTTGAGTCACAGCCCAGAGCTTCAATGGTCAGAGACACCAAGGCCAGACCAATTAGATCAAAGAGCAAGGACAGGAAAAGAACGGGCTATACCCAGACCCTGGAAAGTCAAGACATCCCTCATACTTTTCTAGTATATCTTCACATCCATGCGGCAGTAGAAATTGAATTTAAAACACAAATGCCGCCAGCCTGCAAACCAAATGGCATGAGTCGGTGACATCAGCCCAGAGAAACGGTTTCGCGCCCAAGCAATGGTCCAAGTTACATGTAGGGTCACCTTGTCTGTGCGAAGAAAGGTCAACCACAGGAAGAGGCGTTTTTGATAGAATGTCACACTGCCAAGATGGCTGGCTAATCTGATCATCCTGGTAATGAAGGAGAACCATTACTAGTTCATCAGTCATCGCAAGTGAGTGCCCCAACACAAGCCACAAACCACGCTTCTGAATATTTCCAGAAAGTGGCAAGTGAATTCAATCAAAGCTGCGGATTCAGTCCTGTGCAGACAAGGGGCAGCCATCTGTTAGGGAGGTGTGATTGCGCCTTTTCACAGCTCCACCAGGAATTAAACACTAGGTACAGGATGTTCGCGTGAAGAGGTGAAGATATTGAAGAGAAAGCAACTAGCACCCAAACCTGACTTGGGAATCTCATTTTATTTCAGAATGAGTTTTGGCCAATGCTCTGATTCATTTTGACTTTCTTTTGAAGGCTGTCAAACCAATAACTTTGGTGAGGACACTTATTTGCTTTCAATTCACCCAGGTCAAGAGCTATTCTTTTCAGAACAAAAGCCAGGCAGAGGTGTCCAGATTCCCATTTATCTCTCCATTGTCCCCTTGTCACTGTGCCCTCCCAGGTCATTTTCAGATATTACTGACAGAGGCCTATTTCAGAAATACTGGTGTCCTTTGTGCTAGGATGTTCTGCACACCCGCAGAGAGCAGGACCTACAGGAGCTGTCCAAGCAAAGGGCCTTTTCAAGGGGAACACACTTCGAAGCTCCCTCATCCTGGGGTGACTGCAAGCCAGTGTCCTGGAGCAGACAATCCAGAACCTTCTACTCACGAGGATGGTTGTAGGGCTTTGGGGTGGGTAATATATATTTACATAAAGGCTCATTTCAAAAATTCAGACAATCCCAGCTGAATATTCAGCTGTTGGTGAGGACACAAAGATTGCTGGCCTGTTCCTTTGGCCACGGCTTCCCAGGAACACCCTTTCTCCATCACTCTTCCTCCACTTCCTCTCTCTGCCCCATTCACACTTCTTTCCCTGGCATCTGCCCTTTCTGGGGAATTACATTTTCTAGTCTGTAGAGAAAGTCTTGCTGTTTTCCAATTGGTATATGGGACGTAAGTAACAGCTGTCGTGTCCATGATAGGAACAGACCCTTGCATGCCCAGAAAAGTTAGACCAAGACACTGGAATAACCATTTCTTCTCTAGTATTGACTCCTTATCCATTCAAAAAGATGGCACTGAGTGTGCCCTGGTGGCTTAGGCCCTGAGCTGGCATCTAGGGTGTAGACCACGTACAACCCAGGGCCAAGGGGTGGGGGTAGGAGAAGCCAATCAAAGACAAACAAAAGAAAGTGCTTCTTTGGGTGCACCCTGGTGGAGTAGCGGTTGCGTCTGCCACTTTTGACAGGCACAGTCTACATACATTTCAAGGATCCAGGTTCGCATCCCAGGGTGGGGGGAACAAGCACTGCGAACAAGGAAAATGAAAGCAAAGTGCTTCTTCCTCCTCTCTCTTCCTGTCTGCCTGCTGCCTTTCTCTTTTTTACAAAAGAGTATTTGCTGTCGCGCAGCAAATACTCATCAGGCACCTGTCATGGCCCTCCACTGCGGAATGCTGACCTTGCCCTGCACTTTAGTTTACTCTGTTTCTCTCACACTTTCCCATGCTAAGGGTAATGTGACGTCACAGCAAGTTTCCAGCGCTGCCTGAGTTGTCACTCATGCTCGAGGTAATTACTGAGCACCCACTGAGTCCTTTTCCTTCCTGAAGCACTGAGGGACTTGGGATGTCTCTGTCCTCCTGGCGCTGGCTGTGTAGGGGGAGAGACAGATGGCGAATACCTGTACAGCTGCAATGTCAGGCGGCATGAGCTCTGTGAGGAAGGAAGTGGCTGAGGGGCTGAAGAGTGGTGGGTCTCTGTGTTTGGAGAGGGCGGTTTGGCAGATTAACTCGATGCTGGCCAACAGCGCTTCGGTCTCACCTAGACACCGGAAGGTCACTGCCTGGGACCGTGCCCCCGAGACTCTGCCTGGGGGGTGAGATTTTTCTGGCAATGGGAGAATGCTTGGCAAGCGCGAAGTGTGAGAGAATGCATGCCCCAGGGAGCAGGCCTCCACGGTGACAGATGTCCTTGCTGAGGCTGAGTGGACCCGGAAGTGTGGTCTTCACCTCTCCCAGAATCCCTCGGCAGGACCGGCTGCAGCTGACCACATGCTGATGGCTCATCTTTATGAGACGTGGTCCCCCATTGTCTCCTCCACGCGGCCGATGTCACTGCTCAGACGTACACTGTGTGCCCATTTCCATCTTGGGGCTGCCCCAGGGGAACCCAAACTAAATGAGGTCATTTGGGAAGGCCTCTCTGCCGAGGTGATGATGTGAGAGGTGACTTAAGTGAACATGTGTGTGGCAAGAAAAAGAGAAACACAGGATGGTTTCACTCATGTTGGAATATAGTGAAATGAAACAAATCAACGGATAAACCCCAGCAAAATCCAACAGGACACAAGATGATGGCTGCCAGGGGGTGGGAGTGGGGAGGGAAGGGGAGAGGGGACAAGTGGCGATAAAGGACACTGGAACTCTGGTGGAGGGTGTGGTGTGGCAGACCATAGACTGAGAGGTTGGTTCAATATCTTAAAATGAGGATAGGCTTGTAAACAAAAGAAATAACAATAAGATTATTATATTAAAAAAAAGAGAATTCAAAGCAGAGAGATGAGCGAAAGTAAAGGTATGGAGCAGGAGTGCAGGACAGAGCAAGTGAGGAAAAGGGTATCAGGGCACAGTTTCTTCACTTGCCTCACTCAATGGCGACCAAATACACACCAACCAGCTCTCCTTGAGCTCTTTCCTTCACTATTTCCCCCAATGGGCCCACGTCTCTGATGGCTCTTTTTCGGAGAGTTTGGTCATCTGATTTCCATGTTTTATTTCCCCCTATTCGGTTGCATCTGTAGCCCCTGGGGGCTGTTCACAATCCTGTGGGGGTGGGGGGCAGCCTCCAGGGAAAAGCAGCAGACTCTGCATTGGTATCTGTGCCCCCCCAATTTCTAAAAGACGGAATCTTTATCTTTTTCTCTTGCTCCATCACCATCACACCGCCAGTGACACTTCTCCTGAGAAGCCACTACATGCCAGGCTCCAAGCCATTCGCTCAGGCTTCATTTCTGACCCTCACACCCAGTCTGCAAAATGAATGCTAACCCCCGCAGCAGCGCAGGCAATCTCTTCCTCCTCTTTCACCCTCTGCGGCACACGAGGTGGCTCCACACACCTTGGGCTGCACACGACACAGCCCAGCAGTCAATCCTACAGCCACTGTGTCCTCGGCACACATCTGGGGCCTGCCCAGGCGATACTGTGATCCTGAACAGGGGACTCCAGATGACAGAGGATGTGGAGTTCTGTTTAGTCAGCTGGCACAAGCTTGGTGCAGATGCCCCCAAGCAGGACTGCCCTGCTGCTGGCTGGGAATGCGTCACTTCCTGCCTTGCCCACACTGCCCTCCATTTGCACTCCTGGCTGGAGCTACTGGGTAGCTGACTGCGGAGCCTGTCAGTGCTTCGCTCTGCTCAGAGTTTCTTCTGAGGGACTGGCATCTAGGAATCGGGTAGCACTGAGCAAGCCTGAAGGAGAGAACTATTAAGGCCTAGAAGGCAGGTGAGGGAGGTCAGGCTCTACTGGCCTGTGGTCACTAAGTCTCTTAGGATGCCTAGGGCTTAGGTTTCTCCCAGGTGGGAAGCAATCACGTATACGTTTCTGGGCTCCTTTTAACTCCTTTCTAATTGTCCCTCTTAGTGCTTAGCAAATGTCCAAGTATGCATGTACATTTTCTGTTAGATGGGGGCCAGTGACAGAGTGGCAGCTACTAGCGAGGGGGATGAGGACAGTGGTGCACCATTTCCCAGCTTGGTCTTGCCATAACCTCCCAAGAACCTTGCTTCTCTCTTTTCCTGCACCGCTTCGGGGTGGGGAGCGACATTTCTGAGGCTTACATCAGACTTTGTATGAGGAAGAAACAGAACTTCCTCCAGGTTGAATTGCTGACTCTTGCTAGCTCATCTGTCAGCACCATGTAGCGTAGCCTAGTCTAGCACACGTTCCCTTTGTCTGCTCATTCGTTCATTCACTCACTCACGTATACTCTCAGATGCTATTCATTCACATGGCAGGAACTTCATGTCTACTACATGCTAGACACTAGTGCTTTAGCATGAATGAACCTTGGGTTCGTGCCCTGGAGGATCTAGATGTCTATGTGAGGAGGTGGATGTGGAAGCAAAGAGTGGAAAGAGCGGTGAGTAAGTGTATACTAGAGGCATGGCGTTGTGCTGTGCTGTGTGCAGAGACATAAATATTCAGAGCCCTTTACCTTTAGAAAACTTCAAGAGCTCTAGTCTCCCAGCTTCATTCTTTATCAGATTCCTTTCACCAAGGCAGTGCCCACCCCTGCACACCGCACCAGTTCTAAAAATTACATTTACCACGATTCTCTCCTCATCCATCCCAAATCCATCTTCCTGAAGTACTGTTTCTACGAGTCATGCCCCTGTTTGAAAATCATCCAGGGATTTTTCACTGCCTGTGTAAGATCCAAACTCGCTAATTTGGCACTGATCAGCTCTATGCTATCTTTCTAACTCTCTTTTCCCTTCTTCTTTACAGAAGTCTCCTTCACCCAGACCTGCCTAATCCACACCCAACAACTCACACTGGTGGAAATCCCACTTCCATGTCTTTTCTCTGTCTCTGTTCCAGGGACTCTCCTCTTTGTCTGCCCAGATCTCTTCTTCTCTTCTAAGTCCACCTCGGGGCAAATCTTTGATCTTTCCATATCAGTACAGTCAACAACTTAGACGCAATGGACAATTCTTTAAAATAAAAGCAAACACCTAGCAAGAAACTTGAGAGAAATATAAATATAAACAAGCCTTCATTTCCTAAAGAAATTGAATTTTTCTAAAAACTTCCCACAAAGAATATTCAAAGCCCAGATGGGTTCACTAGTGAATTCCACAAAACATGTTAGGAAGAAATAATACCAATTTACATTAATCCTTTCAGAAAGCAGAGGAGAAAGGACAACTTTCCAACTCATTGTGTGAAGCCTCTATAATCTTGATACAAAAACCTGATGAAGAACATTTCTGATAAGTCTGTAGCTAACATTGTATTTAATGGTGAAATGCTGACTACTTTCTTCTGAGATTGGGAAAACACCAAAACGTGTACGCTTATCAGTGTCATAAGATATAAGGATAAGAAAAGAAGTTGAAAATACTGTCATCAGATAACAAGATTATATAGTTAAGAACTCTATGAATTCTATAAAATGTAGAATTAAAGAGTGACTTTTAAAAACTCACTGGATATAAGTTAACAAATAAAAATTAATTGTATGTATATATACATGCTTACAGATATATACAAATATATACTAGTAATAAAAAGTGGAGAATTAAATCAAATGAAATGTTATTTACATAGCATAAACATATCAACTATGTGGGGATACAGCTAACAAAAGATTTGTAACTCCTTTACACTAAAAACCGAAAACCATTGCTAATGGAGATTAAAGAAGACTTGTGGGATCAAAATCTATACAATATTCAGGGATTAGAAGACTACGTTATCAAAGATGTTCATTCTTTCAAATTCATCTATAGATTCCAATAAATGGCCAATCAAAATCCCAGTGTTTTTCAAAGACATTGACAAGCTGATTCTAAAATCTGTATGGAAATGAATAGATTCTAGAATGGCTTAAAAAATCCTGAAAGAGAAAGCAAAATCTGGAGGACTTAGACTACCTGATTTCCAGACTTAATATAAATCGATAGAGCTTAAGACAATATGATTTGGACAGGAGAGCAGCCCTACAGATCAATGGAGCAGAACACAGAGTCCAGAAATAGACCTACACACACACAGTTGATTGATTTTTTGATAAAGGTGTTAAATTACTTCAAGGGGAGAAAAGAAAGCTTTTTGTTTCATGTTTTGTTTTATTTTAACTAATGGTTCAAGAACAACTAAATATATACGTGGGGTGGGGGGTGATTTTTGACCCCTACCTCACTCCATAAACCAGAAGTAATTACAGATGAATCATACACTTAAAACTAACGGCTAGAACTAGAACAACTCTCTAGAAGAAAATCGTGAGGAAATCTTCATGAATTTGAGGGAAGCAGATTTCTCTGACAGGGCTCAAAAGGAACTAGTCATAAGAGAAAATACCTATGAATTGGACGTTGTCAAAATTAACATTTTCTGTTCATCAAAAAAAAACATTAAAAATAAATTGGCAAGGCACAGACAGGGAATAAATATTGGCAACCCATCTATCTGACAAAGAACATTCAGAGTATATAAAGAACTACTACAAATCAATAATAAAAAGACAAAGAACTCAATTTAAAATGAGGAAAAGGCTTAACCAGACATTTCACAAGAGAAGATATATGAATGTCTAGTAAGCACATGAAAAGGCATTCAATATTATTTGTCATCAGAGAATTTGAAATTAAAGCCACAATGCGATACCATTTCATAGCACAACTAGAACTGTGATGTATTACTGGTGGAAGAGTAAAATGGCACAACCATTTTGGGAGAATCTCTGCCAGTTTCTTATAAAAGTAAACATACACTTACCCTATGACTAAGCGATTTCACTCCTAGATCTTTACCCAAGAGAGATGAAAACATAAATCTACAAAAAATTTGTACAAAAATATTCTTAGCAGCTTTATTCATAATAGCCCCAAATGCAAACAGCCCAACTAAATGGATAAACAAACTGTGGTATACTCTTACAATGGATTACTGCTCAGCAATAAAAAGGAGTGAACTACTTATATACACAACAACATGGGGTATATTTCGGAAATAATATGCTGAATGAAAGAGGCCAGACATTTGAAAAAATCTTAATGTATGATTGATTTGGATGAGGTTCTTAAGCAGGCGAAACTAATCAAAGTAAGAGAAATCAGTATAATGCCAAAGGAGGTGGAAATGTGACTGGAAAGGTATAAAAAGGTACTCAGGGGCGAGAGAAATGTACTATGTTTCGGGAGGTGTTAACACAAATGATTATCAGAACTCATAAAGACCTATGCATGACTGTATTGTATGTAAGCTAGAACTCAATTACAAATTAGTCCCTCTGCACACCCCCAGAGTGACTGTCACTCTGCTGTATTATTATTTACTGTTTTCATATATGGCTATCCATTTTAAACTGTCTTAGGGCCCTCAAAGGCACCCACATAATACACAATAGTGGTATGATCTTGGGTGAGGTGGCATATTTGCTAAACAAATGAATAAGTAATAATTAAATAGGGAAATACAGGTAAAAAGCAATTAGAATATGACATCATATTCAGTTCTACTATCCCTATCTCCAAACACAAACCAGTAATCCAGTATCTAAGACATCTTGTTTTTATTTACAATAAAAGAGGAGGCAAGCAAATAGAGAAAGCTTTTGTCTCCTGTATTTTGAGGTTAACACCACATAATTATTACTCTGTTTCTTAAATCCAGTGAGATAGACCAAAAGACATCTGATGAATCACCTTTTCATTCATAAAACTGGGCTTCTATCTTTCATCAGTTTTATCCTCCTAGAATAATAGCAGAGAAACAGTACTTGATGGGCCTGCATTATCAGACACTATTGGAAAGGTCTAGATAAGAGTGCTGAACCACCTATTAATATTCTGTATGCAAACCCTTCCCTATAACCCAGAGTCATCCGTATCCTGGCAACCCTCAAAATTTCATTCTCATTGAATTGCTAGATCTTTATCAAAATATAATTATAGCCTTAATTTGAAAGATAAATTTTGATTGAAAGTGCCATGCCCAAAGGAAGAAATAATCAGGTGGGAGAGTGCTTGGGCGCAATTGTTAACCATATAATCAATGTCGTGAATCACCCACCCCCTAAAAAAAAAACTTTGGGGAAGTTGTGAGGCGTAGTAGGAAGGGAAATAAATCATTGAGGCATCAGATTTTCTTAGAACTGTGACATTATGTCTGCTTATTCTCTCCTGTTGTTTCTTGAGTACTTGTCATCTTTTCCCAACTATAAAAGAGTGTGGGGACAGTCCATGCTGTGTGCCCTGTTCCTATGGGTGCCCACAGTGGCTCAATGTGTAGCAGGAGTAACCCAGTCAACAAGACCTCTATTTTGGTGTCAGCTTCCCTGGAAGTAGACTTTGAAAGAGATATTAGTGTATAGGAAGTCTGGTGGGTAGTGCTCTTTGGGTCACAACCCATGGAAGAATTAAGGAGGACTTGGCAGAGAGAGAAGTTGGGCTCTGGTACAGTCACAACAAAGGTCATGCCAGTCCCACGGGGGACCCCTGTTGTTGAGATAGCCCTGCAGAACCATGCTGACTCGAGGCATGGTGACCAGTCATTGGCTGCACGCTCACCTAGGAAGTGGTATGATCTTGGGTAAGTGGCTCTCTTCAACTAAGGACAATTCTCCGAGAAGAACCAGCCACCAATGCCCAGCTCTGATGAGTGAGTGCTTGGGAGCAAATGCTTGAGTCCTGCTGAGCAAGGGGAATATTGGTGGGGCATCAAAGTAGCCGCTGCACCCCACTGGCTCTAAAGAAGATGATCTGAAGTGGAACCCTGACAGAGTGAGGCCCATCGTCCATTTCTGTAGGAGAGCAGGGGTACCTGGTACCTCCCTAGGCAGTCATGGGGCTCCCACTGAGCACGCGAATCACCTCGAAAAGAGTGACTGACTCACTGGGGAAGAGTAGAGAGAGATCAGAGTAGTATTTTCTCCTGATTCAATTCAATGCTCCTGACTTTTCAGAAATGATCCTGATTTTGTCTGGGGATAGGTACTGATGTCTTTAAAAACTGATACGGGGATAGGTACTGATGTCTTTAAAAACTGATACCTGTGAGACCCAGTATGGGAGGGGTGAGAGCAGAAGTCACTCTTCAGTTCCCTTTCCTTTGGGGAAATCTCATCTACAGCCTCAGTGCCTTCGTGGATACAACCGGTTCATTACTTTGGGGATGGAGAAAGAACCAAGCATATATAATAGTCTTTCTCCATTGGAGTGAAAGGAATAGATTTTATTTAACCTACATTTTAATGTACAGTCATCTACTGAGACCTTTGAGAACCCTCAGGTTTGTAAACACAAAAGCTTCAGACTTCACCCCTGTGATTGTCTGTTTCCATGCCTCCTGGTGTGCATGCCTTTGGTGAATTCCCTGCCCTGGTGTCTGGATGGGCCTGTCACATGCCTCATCTGTTGGTTAGACAAGTTACAGGCCCAAACTGAAGATCTGGAAGCTTCAGCTTTTGCATTCTTGGGGACCCTCAGCCAACATATCAAAAGTCCAGTTACCCTGATGGAGAGGCCACAGGGAGAGGCCGCTTGAAAAGGGAGACACCCTGAGACTACACAGAGACAGAAACGCAGTCACCCCAGCATCCCAGTTGGACCTAGCCCCAGGAGCCAGACCAACGGACAGATCACCGCATGGCTAGCACAGTTGTCCCGTTGAGCTCATCTCAGATCCCAGAATCTTGACCCAGCAGATTGGCTGCTGTTTCTTAAGCTAGTAAGTATGGGGCAGGTTCTTACAGAACAGTCACAGACAAAATGGCCTCAAATAGCAGTTATCTATGGGACCCAGTGATTGTGCTCACCTTGCCCCGCTGCCCCCCAGCAATGCAACTGCCTTTCTACCTTGCACCAGAGAGTTTGTCCTCATTCCAGGGGCACTTTTCACAAGGAAAAGAATGTTTTTCTTACTTCACAGTAGGTGCTGCCTACCAGTGATAAGTACACTCAAAATCTTGAAATGAAAAAAAGCTCCCATGGGGCTTTCAGAGCCGGAGCATGGGGGTTGGGCGCCTTTACAACTTAAGTAACTCAATCCTGCGCATCCATTTCTTATGTTGAGGGCTCCAAGTCATGTCTCAGCAAATGACAAGTGACTCCTTATCATGGACCTTCAAGGTCACTCATGAGAGAAAACTCAGAAGAATAAATCTTGAGTCGGGGTCTTTGGCGATTGGACCCACCAGAGTGCACTGGACACGGTGCCCAGCTGGGAGACACCCTGGGCTGGATTCCAGAGTCAGATCACCCCAGAAAATTCCGTCAGTCACCTGGCAGCTGGAAGACCTAGAGAGGTAACTCAACCTCTCTGCCTCTGCATCCCTCTCTATAAAGTGGGAAGTATAATGGCTCCTACCACCCGGTGTTATTTTGAGGATTAAATGAGTTGATAGAAGTGCTGGGCATAGGCCAGTGCCTGTGCTTCTGAGATTGACTATAAGTAGTTCTACAGTAAGAGCTAGAGGAAAACCCTCGGCTGGATTTCAAATAAGATGGATAACTGTTTTTAGTGATTAAACACAACAAAAGGCTACCTGGGAACTGTGTATCAGCTTCCTGAAACTATGTCCCACATAAGTAGTTCTGACTCCAGCCCTGATATAAAATTCACAAGTGATCTAGAACATGCGGATAGTGACAGTGACCTTGTCTAATGAGGCTAGACCATATGGTCCCTCTAGGGGCCTTTTATGTCTCTGTATCTTTACAAATCTTCGAGACAGGAAAAGACAGGTGGAATTGCCACCACCTTTAAGACGGAAATCATCTGTTTTTGTCCAGGTGACTGGTCCAGAGTCAAACCCAAATGCCAAAGTGGGGCTAAAAAGGGGCTCCTTCCATGCCTGAGAACGCAGTCCTGTGGCGCAGACCACACTTCCCAGACGCCCTCCAGTTAAGTGTGGCCACGTGACTGGCTTCTGGCTAGTGGAATGTGGGTGGGTGTTAGGGCCAGGATAATCCTCCCTGGTCTCTCTTTCCCCTGCTCTGGCTAGTGCAGAGGAACCCAGGAGAGACTCTGAGACCCTAGGGGATAGCAAGTCACAAGAGGGCACCAGACTAGGATCCTTGTCATCACAAGCTAAAGTTTGGCCGGACTTGATGTCATAAGAAAAACTATGT
The DNA here is from genome assembly GCA_004363575.1 of Solenodon paradoxus. NCBI lineage: Eukaryota > Metazoa > Chordata > Mammalia > Eulipotyphla > Solenodontidae > Solenodon > Solenodon paradoxus. The sequence continues at coordinate 6,329 of RJWH01005031.1, read as the reverse complement.
TGTATTCAATTCCTGAGATTTGGGGCTTAGTTGTTTCAGTATTTAGCCTTCCTGACCAATACACTCAGGGTGAGTCTTTAACTGCTGCTGCAGAGTTTGAGCTTCAAGAAGAAGCGGCCCCTTTCTGTTTAAGAACAAGGGATCGTGGCCATCTTATTTACTACAGACAGACAGAGTCAAGATAACGATGTCTTTAGGAAATCGGAATCAAGTTCATTAATCTAAGTGGGCGAAAGAGCTGTTTGGCTCCATGGAACCATCATCCTCTTGCATCTCCTGGAGATTGAGGACATTTTAAAGATAAGGTAGAGACTATTTTCAAGTCTCTCCTAGGAGGTTAGAGGAATGATACATTTCTCAGCGCTGCTCTGTTTTTGGTCTCTTCCTTCCTCCAGATCAAGCTTTCTATCTTAGTATTTGCCCAGTGATTCGATTTATGACCTACAGACAATGAAGATAAAATTCTAAAATACAAATTCACTTTGAAAGGGAGGCGAGAATCACCTGGTAGTTTCTATCTTGAATAGAGAACAGATGACGGGGTTCACGCCTTCCCTCCCAAACTCCCATGCTCTTCATTGTGTTTCTTTTGCTGTAGAAAAATTAGGTATTTACATTTTTAAGCAATTACTGATCAATTTTTGGGAAAAAATGCTCCATTGTCCAACCAAATCAAGAAACAGAGGGAACCTTCTCTCTTCCTTTGCCACCCAAGGAAAGGTGAATGTAGGGAGCAGGAGGTTTTTGAAAACAATGGGAGAACCCCAGCAGGCTGGGGGCATGCAGGATCCCCAGGAAAAGATGGGGCTCCCATCGGCCACTGTGATCAACCAAGTCCTCAGATCCTTCCTGTGCATTGGTGGTACCTTCCCCATCAGACTGGGTACCTATCAGTTACCAGGAAGTGGTTCCTCATCAACTGCCAGGGGTCTCCAGCAGGAAAGCACAGCACCCCAGTTACTATCTGAACCCTAAGAAGCTGGCAGGATTTAAGTGCCACGCTGGACCCTCTGGTCCCTCTGGGGGGTGTGGCCTGCTGGCTTCTGAAGCACAGAGGAAGAAGCCCCACACATATGGCTGGGTGGCCCTCAGAGGGAATGGAAAGCAGTGGAGGGAGATGTAAGGCTCCAGGGGTGGGGGGCTGGGGAAGGGGCCCCTATGGGGGGGGCCTCCCATCCCCCAATCTTGCAGCCCCTTTGCTCTGGGCCTCACCCAGGAATGAGGAGCTGCGGCCCTGCTCACTGGGCCTGAGCCCAGCAGCTGGCCCAGCCCTGAAACTGGAAGCTGGGCTACTCCAAAGGACATGTGGTCCCGGCCACAGGCTGTCTGGAGCCCCCAGTTCGGTCCACCCTCACACAGCTGGGAACGGAGACCCCATCCCTGTAACATGGGGTCAAGCCAAGCTGCATCTCCAGCCGCAGGGCTATTTTTAGATGCTGTTATCTTTGCCTTGCTCACAAGCAGCTGTGAAAAACAAACTGGTGACCAGGAGGCACGAAACTGCAAAATCAAAACCTCCTAGAACAAGCGCTCCCAAACTCGGGCGCAGACCACAGCTAGCTCACTCAGACACCATGCGCCATCATGGCTGGGCCTCCTTTGCCTTCCCCTAAGGGACCCCCAGGCGGGCTTTGCTCTTTGCCCGCTCCCCCTCCCCCGCATTCCTGGCCTGGCCTGCCCTGGGCAGGTCCCACCTTGGCCACCAGCCCTGGCGCGGTGAGTCAGCCAGGTGGCCCTCCTTCTGCCCGCAGCCGGTGACCCAGGTGGACAGGTGTGCCAAGGGGGAGCAGGCTCCAAGGGGTTAACGCTGCCACAAAAGGCAAAGCCCTGGCTCTCCCTCTCTCCCAGCTCCTCGGAGCCGTCCTGCCTCACAGCATCGCTCCCGCTGCTCATGAGAGTGGGACCCCTGCACAGGCAAAATGTCACCCAGCACCAAGTGGCAGGACAGGAAAACGGGATGGGGCGCAAAGCCGGAGCCCGGCACGTCTCCCCAGCCCTTACAGCTCCCCAAAGGCCGAGCCTCGGGGCTCCCTCCCACCAGCAGCGCCCTGGAGTCGCCGTGTCCCCTGCAGAGCCCGCCACCAGACACCGCAACCCCCACCCCCCCCGCACCGGCCAGGGAGGGCCTGGGCCGCGCGTGGAAAAGTGCCGCCCCGCCCCAGAACCCGGGTGGGGGTGGGGAGGAGGCGGCAAACTTCAAAGCTGCAGCTGCAATACGCTTTTAGTAAAAAACCATAAAAGATCCCTGCCAGCCGGCGCCGCTCCCCTCGCCCTTCGGAGCTCCGAGAGGTGCCCCCTGATCGCCCGCTCCCCTCGCTCAGCTCGGCCTCGGGGACGGTTCCGAGACCTCGGCGGGGGCGGGGGATGTCCTCTCGGGCCAGCGCGGCAGGGCTGCGGCTCTCACCTCCTCAGTCCCCCAAGTTCACCCACCACCCAGAGGTGCGAAAAATGAGTTTAAAATGATGTCACCTGCCCATACCCCTCCCCCCAAGCTGGTCCCATCTCACACACACCCGCGTGGCCTGGGCTGCGAGTCGCGGAGCATCCCGGGGGTTTGCAGTGGAGCGCCGCGCCGACGCCAGCCTCCCCCGGCGCCCGCTCAGGCTCGGGCTCGGCCCTGGGAAGCCCGCCCGCGCATCGTTCTCTGGGTGCAGAAATCCTACCGCCCGTGCGCCCGGGGCGCGCCGCCGGGCCCCGCGCCGGCTCCCCGGGAAGGCGGCCGTCAGGTGAGGTAGGCATGCGTGCCGGCTCCGCAGCGAAGCGGCGGCTGCTGGAGCGCGGGGCTCGCGATCTGCCTCTTCTCCCTCTCCTCGCGAAGGAGAGGCCTCTCAGGGGCTTCCCAGCGTCTGGCGGCGTTACCACCGCATTCCCTCTTCCTTGTCCCTTTTATCTTAGTTTCTCCTTCAGACGCAAAAAAGGAGATCGCAGGAGTCCATGCCCAGCTCCAGCCTAACTCGGTCCACAGGCAGGGAGAGAATTATGAATGGATGCTGCCTTCTGATGAGCAAGTCGACTGGGGAGGTCTCTGCGCACGGCGCACTCCATCAAAGCCGGGGCATTGGCCCCTCCACTGCTTCAATGCTGCAGGCTGAGACACCTAATTGACCACTGGGAAATCAGGTGCCGGGAGACCTGGGCGGGACGTAGCCCCGGGGCCACGCTGGGATCGAGCGCCTGGCCGGTGTAGACAGCTTCGATTTACAGCCCGGTGAATGGAGGGGACTGCGGCAGCCAAACCTCCCGGGCAGCAGGCACCGTTGCACCAAGGCTCTGCAGACAGCCGACCGACTCCGCGAACATCTCCCGGCTCCACTGGGCAAAAGGGAACCTGCTAAAAATAATCCGTCCCCTGCCGCCAGCCGCAGTGAGCTGCAGGACTCAGCCCCCAGCCCCAAACTCGGTGGCGCGCGGGAGCCGGCCACAAAGCAGACCCTGGGCGCTTGGAGCAGCCGGGGGCTGCGGAGGATCCCGGACCCGGATTGCTGATACCTGTGCGTTGCCTTCTCCGGGAGCGCGGCCGCTGGTGCTGCGCGTTACCCATGCCCGGGGTGGCTGCGGGCTCGGCACATCACCAACAGGCTGGACCGACCACGGCTGGGCTGCTCAGCACCGCACCCCCGTGGCTCCCTGCTCACCTCCCTTGTCCCCCGTCCCTGAGCAAGAGCAGAGGAATCAGAGACCGACCGTGCCAATTCCTCCAGCCCCGGCAAGAGTGAAGACAGAGACTGGCGAGAAGCAGGAGCCCGCGAGTGACAGGGATACAGCGGTCCGGAAAAATCTAACATTGCGTCCCCTCCCCCTATTCATCCCCGGACGCTGAAACCTCGCATCCTAGACACAAGTCGCCCTGCCCTGGCTTAAAAACACTGCAAAGACAATGCTTTGCAGCGATGCACTGATTTCCAGGGAAGGGTGATTTACTGTATCAGCTCCCAGGTTGAACCAGGGTTAAAACCCTGACCGTGTGTGCCCGGGTCTCTGGCTGGCAGGCTCTCTGTACAGACAGCAGTCGCACGCAGAAGCCAGCCGGCCATTGAGGGCCACTTAAAACACAGCACTTACGGGATATATCCTAATATATAACAAGGGGGGAAGTCAGTGAATGAAATTATCCAGATGCCTTGTGGGATGCAGTTTTGGGTAATTTAGCTCCATGCCTTGGAAACCCATTTAGAGAAAACCTATTTTCTGACTACCTCTTTTGCAATAGGGAGGGTTATGCCCCAAGCAGATTTGCATGCATGGGCAGTGCTGTGTCCGCCAGGCCCACGGCTCCTCCATAATTCACAAATTGTGGTGAAACGCTCGAGTTGCCAAGGTCAAAAGAAATTCCAGGGTTTGCACGAGCTCTGGTAAAGCGTATTTCCTAATTGGCCTTACTATGAATTATGAGTGTAGTCACATGAAGTATAACCCATCAAAAGCAAGTTCTTCCTGGGCTGGCTGCTCTCCTCCCACCCCACTCACGCCAACCTCCTCGGACAGCTGCCAGCCACCAGCCGCCAGCCGCCAGCAAGGATGGGGAATCTGGCAGGAGTCCCCTGGAAGATAGACAAGAAGGATGAGGTGACACGCACACCCTCCCAGGGGGAGAAGAGCGTCATGAACCCCAAAGTTTAAGGGGTGGGTAGGCAAAGGGAAAGAAGCCACCAGAGAGACAAAGAGAGAAGCCGGAGGCCAGGCGGGAGGAAGGGCGCCATCTTAGAAACTGGGGGACAAACGGGAAGGTTTCAAGAGGCCGCATGATCAAGAACGCCAGTGTCACCAAGTGGTCCATGGAGACAGTTGTACCCAAAGCGGGGCTGATGGACGGATACTGATGGGAAGTGTGCGCGGGATGGGCAGGCCAGTCTGTTTCTGAAAAAGAAAAGGCAAATCTTTCCCTTCTCCTTGCTCATCAAAGGACCCGTGTCACCAGCTGCACAGGGAGCTCTTTTGGAGGGCAGCTTCTCAGGCTGAAGCAGACTGGGTGAGGTCTGGCCATGTGTGCTAGCAAGCTCCGGGACTGATTCCACTTGTGGCACCGGAAGGCCCACCATGTTCCCACTCAGAGTGCTCAGGCCTTGAAATAAGACTTTATGTTTGGGCAAGAAAAATGGCTGCCCTCTACAGCGAACCCTGGCAAGATGACGGGGAGCTGGTGGCCAACTTACTAATCATAAATCCCAAGGAGATGAACAGTGTGGCTCCAGTGGTTTTCAGGGCTGCTCTATCAAGGGAGGGCCTTGGCACTGAACTGGCAGAGTTTCCTAAGTTAGTGAGAATGGACATGGTTTCCCCTTCGCATTGGTCTGTACACTGATGAGGTGACTGCTGACAATGATGATGAAAAGAATGACATACCCAGGTTGCTGCACTTGAACAAGGGTTGAGCAAGCCCCATGGTGTTAAGGGAAAACACCTGGGCTTTGGTCCCAGAAAGACATGTGTTTGAATCCTAGCTTCTCCATCTCTTAGCAATGTGGCCTTGCGGCGGAACATGGAGGTTGGATGGAGAGGTGGAACCCCAAGATAGGAGGAGCTTGGGTGTCCAAATGACTGGATGCTGACCTGCATTAGACTGTGAGGTAAAAGTGAGAAATGAACCGCTAAAATGTTGGGGCATTATTACCAAAGTTAGCCTACCTTGAACAATTCACTTTCCTATCTCTTTAATCAAATGGTACAAAATACAATTTAATGCTTTGCTGACTGCTTAGGGTCTGTATTAAGAAGACTTATTATTGGTTTCTATGGTAACACATTTCAAAGACTCCTTTTTGGATCCCCAAGCTCTTTCCTTGACATGACGTTCTCCATTGTCATTCTCTCACCCTCCTTCTAGGTCCTTCTCCAGAGTTTGAATCTACAGCGGATTGAGGAAAAGAGACTCCCGTGACTGGGTAACATCTCCCCATTAAACAAGTGACTAATGGTCTGAGCGAGAACCTAAGTGCTCAAGTGCACAGCGGCTGATAACCATTTCCAGCCCTGGGAAGCTCCTTTCACGTTCAGGCTCAGTATTATGTTCCAGAGATCCCAAGCTATTGGAAGCTCAGCATCTCTGAAAAGAGTGGGGGCTTTTCTGTGTTATCTAGCCTACGAAATTTCAAAGCCTTAATTCTACAAGTCATTTTGGGGAATCCATAGTCAAGGTTCTAGTTCTGTCCTTTGACATTCATGAGCTATTCAACTTTTGAAATAGCGCCACTTCTTGATTTTCTACACATGTATTATACCTGTGACACGTTCCAAATCTGTTTCAAACACATTCTCTGTGCTTAATTTTTTGTTGATGCCAACAGATCCTAGTTGATTACTCTCTTACAGGAGCTAGAAAAATTGACTCG